>CM036554.1:2826401-2953901 GCA_020745685.1 Tautogolabrus adspersus | reverse complement strand
ATCCCACCACACCATCCTGCTGCCCTAAATACTCACTAAAGTCATCAACATTTTCAGCAGAAAAACAACCTGAGAGCAATTCTATTGAATGCTCCAAATCAACAAGATGATTTGTACTTTTAAAGTAGTGGACAACTAAAAGACTATTTACTTTTCAGGATTGCTCTTCAAACATTTCACAGAAAAATGTTTTTTTTAGATGCACTCCAGAAAATGTCTAGAACATTTCAAACAGCCTGCCCCTGAAATCTTCCTGAGTTTCTCTGTCACACATTTTCCTCACAGCGTGAAGTTCACCCGGTTGAATGGGTGGGGACGAGGGGGTCTTTTTCATGAATGATTCCTGCTTGGATAACACATCAGCTCATCCCAACTTCACATGGAAATTTTACTTGGGGGCTGACTAAGACAAAGTCATATAGCCTTAAGCAACAATGTGTAGAAATTTAGTTTGGCGCGCTCTGGCGCCCACCAAAGGTCTCTGCATGCAACTGCACTGCCGTAAGACACACATAGTGCTTTTATACTTCTACCATCGTATGACAACGTGTATTTGTCTATATTGTGAGAAGCTAAACATCCATGTTGACTGGCAATGTACAGGAATACATCTTCTCTCTGCTAGCGCCTTCAGCCTGTTGTTCTCAAACTGTTCGCATGTGGAGTATGTAAACATGTAATCAGCTGTCGCCGTGATATCTACGGTCTGGGGCTAAATGGCTACATTGGAGAAAGTAATGCTATTTGAGATCGGTTTGTAAGGTTCCACGTAAAGCTTACTTGAAGATCGTGAAGGAAAAAGACAAGTTTTGGTGTAAGATGGATTTATTTATTTATGTGTATGCAAACCTAAGACATAACTTGGGTTAGATGACTTTCTAAACCCGGTAAAGCTGCTAAAAATGAGACTACGATGACACCGATAACGATGCAGCCTAGCGTTACGTCTCAGCCTGTTCTGAATAATATCTGCAGTGATTTACTCTCGGCTTCTTTCTCGGTTACTCTCTCTTTTTCTCCTCTTAGCTTTTATCTGTCACCCGATCAACTACTATTTTAAGGTAGTAAAGTTAGATATTGTTGCTTTAAAAGTGCATTGATTGCAAATTTCTTTGTATGCGTGTGTGTGTGTGTATGTGTGTGTGTGTGTGTGTGAGAGAACCGATCAGTCGGGCACTTTGGAGTCGACCAGCTATCTGCAGAACATTTCACCCACCAACAGTGTGTACTATTCCTCTGAATGTTGACTCTTTCCTGCACAATTTGTGAACCATTACACAATACAGAGTACGAGATCAATGTGCAAACTGTTGGTTTTGGAACCGTCCTCCTGGATGTTTGAGGCCGTTGAACCTCAGCAATGAAATTCGAACGACGTTATGAGAGCGATGAGCTTTAAACCTGAAATAGATCACACATCATACTCCCAAAACAGCCTCATGTGTTCAATTACACAGTCGACCCATACACCTGTAATTTTCTCTTGTATGAAATAAGTACTGTGAATATATTGAGTGACGATCAATCAGTGCCCTGCTATCTCTCTGTTGTCCCTGCTGTTCTGAGGGTTCAATCAATCATTAACCTAATCTACTTACTGAAAAACTCCCACTCACAGTGTTTGCATGAGAGCTCGATGATAAGCTATTTGAAGTTGAATGTGGTGATGGGACGATCATTGACATGGACTAAACTGTTTACTGATCTGTGGCCGCCTTTGATTTCTCAGTGAAACAGCAGAATGAAGAGAAACGGTCGAGTTTGCCTCAGACCAAGCAAGCGTTCTTCATACAGTATGGGACATGAGGATTTTGCTTCTCACTCAAAATCATAGGCAGGATTGTTGCTGTCACTGTGTTCACACCTGTCTATTTGTAAATGCATTCACAGGTAAAAGAATAGCTTAGCAGTCGCCTGCTGCGGCACTTTTGGAAACACCACGGTCCCCGCTGAAGTTGGAGATCAAAGAGAAACAACAGAATATATAAAGCTTAAATCTGCAGCACCTTGTAAACGGTCCCTCAGGATATTTTTTTAAACATATTTACAGCAACGCTTGTAAAAAGCACCATCCCTGAAAAAAAAAGGTTGTATCAAATTTAAATGATCACTACAGTTGTGAAATGTAAAACCCACTATCGTCCAAATAACAACGATACGTTTCATGTTGTTGCTTTGACAGATTTAATGTTTTACATGGAGTCGTATTTGTACAAGGTCAGGTACAAAAAAAAAAGTAAAAAGAACAGAAATAAAACATTTCCTTGGGACTCCTGCTGTCACCTGTAAATCAAAATGTTGTCATTTCTGAAGGAGCATGTAGCAGCTACCTGCAGGCTGCAGAGCTTTAAAATGTAAGGCCCTGACACACTAAGGAGATCGTTGGCCGTCAATCCTAGTTGGACCGTCGGTGAGAGATCGTCGCCTAGTTTTTGCGGTGTGTCTAAAACATTCTTGAGTTCTGTGTTTCTTAGGTGTTTCATGATTTAGAGTATAGCCCCCAGTGTTGTCTTTCCTCCTGCCTCTGTGTGTTTCCCTCCTTTTGTGATTGCCCTTATTGTCCTCACCTGTGTCTTGTTAGTCTCAACTGTGTTTGATTACCCGTGTCTATTTAGTCTCAGTGTTCCTTTCCTCGTGTCATCAGTTCATTGTTGTATGTCAAATGTTGGATTTGGTGTTTCAGTCTCCCAGTGTCAGTCGCCCCCGTGATTCCTTTGTTTTTGATCTATGTGGAATTTTTCAGTTGGATTTCTATGTAATAAGTTTTGTTTTTGACTTTCGACTTTTTCTTTAATACATCTTTTTGTTTGTTCTACACCCGGGTCCTCCTTCGTAACATAATCAGAGTTGTATATGAAATAAATCGTAGCTTTTGTAATGTTGTATCTGAGCTCAAACTGTGTGTGTAGTATTTCTTTAAATATTGACTCATGTTTTGTTATTTTTCACTTTTTTATTGACTGTCCTCTAACTGTGTTTGTATTTCACAACAGTATTGAGCACAGCCTGTTTTATTTTTGTTATTTAAATCCTGTTTATTGATCTGTTTGAGTTGTCTTTGATTCAAACAGTCAAAATGTCTTTATATTTCCTCTGCGTCTTACACGTCTGTTTTGATTGTTTAGTTTCTGAAATATTCACTTTTTAATTTTCTTCATTTAGAGTTTTGTCATTTTTCCTCTCTAACTTTTTCGTGTCATTTCCCCCCTTTCATTTTAATATTGTTCTTTTGCACAACCACTAAAGGTTCTTCCTTTAATGTTGGCTTTCTGACTTCAATCTCACGTTTTTACCTTCAACTTGAACATTTTAATCCTGCGACCAAAAATAAAATACAGAGTTTAGACCTGAGTTTTTGGTCCTAATCCTTTGCCGTACAGCTGAGCTACAACAGAGAGAGGGACTCAAGCCTTAACACAAACATTGTTTATTAGAAATGACTTCAAGAAACATTATTTAGGCAACATTAATTCTTTGAATATCACATTTAAAGACGACAGACTTAAGAGCATCATTCAGACGACAAACAGAACAAAGGAAAGAGACGTATCAGTTATTTACAGTGATTACGAACACAAATACAGCAGAGTAGAGGAGAAGGTGACGGTCCTGTGAAGGCACTGGATGGTGAGATGTTTCTGGATTTATTTGGTACAAATGTGACTCCAGGAACCAGTCTGTTATCCTGTCTGTCAGTTTAGCGTTAAACGACTCCCATGAAGCCGAAAAACTAAAGTCTGGAGGAGTAGCTCCACAGTGTCCGAGTGGAGGATCCCGCAGTGTCTCTCTCATTCAGGACTAGGGCTTCAGTGTGAACTCATCGTCCTCTATGTCCAGCTCCTGGTCTGTATCTGACACGTCTGAGTCCAGCTCTGTCGGGGACTGCGTACAGCGGCCGGTCTGTGACAGCTCTGTTTGTCTGTGCGCCGGGCTCTGGATCCCTGAGGGGTCGGTGGTCTCCTCTGCTTTGTTGCTCCTCTCTGCGGAGCTGTCCTCCTCCGCCTCCCTCTTACCTCCCTGAGGGTTCTCCTGGAAACAATGAGAAGTGAGAAGTGAATGAATGAAGAGGTCTTTACTGTACTAAGGTTGGATTCTGTTTGATACCATGTTTGTTAAAATGATACCGTCTCTGTTAAAGTAAAGATCGATAGTATCAAAAAGTACCGAAGCAACAACTACATCTGTGTCATCAGAAAGGTGCACACTATCGAAATTGCAAATATGCTCTGAGAACATTTTAATACCGAAACGTTGCCAACTAGGGATGTAACAATTCACTAAACTCACGATACGATTCTTGCACGATTTATTTTACAAAATGAGACTGTAGATAAATGATGACTGAAACAGATTCCTTTAGGGGCTGCTAACCTGCTTGTCAGTGTGGTTTGGTCTTTTAATGTTTATTTCTCTCAACAAGGGGAGGTGATTGGAGCTTCTCATTGTGGTGTCGATTAAATGCTGCATCATGTTGGTTGTGCTATTTGTGTAGTTCCCTGTCTTCTTGCAATATTCACACACAGTTTTTGTCTCGTCTGTTATCTTCTCACCTCTTTCATGTTCTGTCTTGGGGAAGCCAAAATGCTTCCACACCTCTGATTTAAAAGACGGTGGTGCGTCCTCAATTTCTAAATCTTGCTCTACAGCTGCTGACGCTCACCATATTATTGAGATTCATTTTTCAGAGTACCGATGTGAACCTTGACCCCTTTGAATCGATTTATCACGATTTTACGATGAATCTTTACATCCCTATTGCCAACCTCTATGTGCAGTTTAAACAGTTTGCAGGAGTTTATTTGACATTTTTGATCAGTGAAATCAAGAAAATGTCAAATATGCATGGGGTGCCTTTAGGACTTCTAGTTTTTGTCGCTGTAGTATCGAATAAGGAATTGATCTCGTTTGATTTGTACTACTTTCATATCTGCCTTCTCTGTAGCTCAGTGGGTAAAACCACTGCTAAGGTGATGTGAGGTACAAGGTTTGATTCCCCACACTGATGAGGCGCCTCACATATATAATGGAAATTTTGGGGCAGCAGTAGCTCAGTCTGTAGGGACTTGGGTTGGGAACAGAGTGTTTCAAGTCCCTGTGCAGCCCAAATCTGGAAATCAGTCTGGTGGCTTGAGAGGTTCAAGTCCACTTCCTGAGCACTGCTGAGGTGCCCTTGAGTAAGACACCGAACCCTCCCTACCAGCTCAGGAGCGCTCGCTGTAATGCATGTCCATCGGATCCTTTTTGTGTGTGTGTTTCAGCCTATGTGTGTGTAGCATGTTAAACAACGAAGTGTAAAACTGGATTTCCCCTCATAGGACTAATAAAGTTTATCTTCTTCTTTATCCAAATTTAAAAATTCCTGTGTCGTGACAACCTCATGCTATACTGTACACCTGCTAAGTTTACCACAGGTTCATAATACATCAATAAAAAGCACAAACAGAAGAATCAGAGGAAGCTCTCACCTGTTTTAGTCTTCGCCACTTTGCTCGTCTGTTTTGGAACCAGGTTTTAACCTGAAAGGTAAAATGCAAATCCTTCCTTGAGTTTTATTTGGATACAAAACTGTTTCAAAGCATTTCTTATAATCAGTGAACACAGACGATCAATGTGATTAGCTGTTGTGACTGAGAGGAGACTGACAGATACTTCTGAAAGAGGAAATAACTGGAAATATGCACGTTTGAAAAATGTTGGTTTTTGACTAAACTGCAGGGTCGAACATGCTGAGTTATTTCAACCCAGAGAAACATGTTTCCTGTTCAACCCAAACTCTGGTTAGTTTAAATTCTATTTCTACCACATTAATTACTTTGATTCTCTACCCGACTGTAGGCTAGTTTTACCTGAAACGTTGGGCTATTTTTCACCTAATTTAAAGGTAATTTGTTCTCATGTTTTCTTTCAGTAAAACCTGTAAATTCACAGCAACATTTCTAAACGTTTATAATCAACGTCTTATTGAGATGAGATTTGCTTTATGATGCTTTTTGTTTGTTGGTTTGAGTTTTATGTGCTGAAGATAATTTTGCGAGATGGTGAAGAGGCATGAGTGGAAAATAAAGAGGAACGAGATTTTATTTTAAATAGTTTTACATTTCTCGAAATAAAGTCAAAATAATATAAAGTCAGAATGTTGAGAATAAAGTGAAAATACATTCAGCTTCAGTGAAACGATTAAAATAAGCAAAATAAGAGGAGTTTCTTCTTCTGTTTTTGAGGACTTTGACTTGATTATCACATATTTGACTTTATCCTCAAAATGCAGAAAATTAAAAATTAAAAAGTGACGTAGTTTGTGCCACCAGGAAGAAAAGCCGTCAAACACGTGGAAACGATGGTCAGTCTGTTGTGTGTCAGACACATCAATAAAGCCTCCTGTGGACAGGTGTTGAGATGTAGAACACTTAATGTAACTGTGATGTTCACGTCAAATAAAGTCTATCTATCTACCATACTGCCTTTACATTACATTAATCTGCCTCTATATTCTCACTTTAGACACTTAGTGTAACATGGGGGATTATTTCTTCCTGGTAGATATCAGATGTGTTTAAAATTCGGATTGAAAACCTTTTCAAACAGTAATTCACATGTCGGGAACACTAACAGGGTTGACGAAACAAACATTCACGTTGATTATGTGGAAATATATAAAAACATAAAAAAAGGTCAAATGGCCCGAGATGGCACGGCACATTTTTCTTTGAGGTAAGTAGTCTATAAACTTAATCCAGAAATGGGCTTCAAGACGTTTAAAACTTTATTTTGAAAATCAAACTTTAAGAATATGAAATGTTTTCGTATAATGACCCTCGAGCTCATTTTTCGTGACTATTTTACGTTTTTTTGTGTTGCGGAGAAAAAGAAAAATACGAACAAAGCTGCGCTGATATGAATTAATGTAAAGCCTTAGCCTACTCTGTGGCATATGACGAATATAGTCATAAAAGGTATGTTAAGCCTATTTGACGTAAAGAAAATGAACTGAAGAAGGACTTGTTGGAGACTTTTGACCCGGGGCCGGTGGTCCACTCTCACCTGTCTCTCGCTGAGCTGCAGCATCTTGGCCAGGCGCTTCCTCTCCGGGGGGGACAGATACTTCTGCGTCTCAAACTTCTTCTCCAGCTCGATCGTCTGGTCGTTAGAAAAACGGACCTGCCCGCCTTTTCGTTTGTGCAGGGGCCGCTGGATGAAGGGGGTCCACAGCAGAGGTTTCCCTGCAGAGGAGGAGGATACGATTCATATTCACAAGGCCAACCATAGACTCATTTAGGCCTAAGCCTAATTTACCTGTAGGTATATAGTTATCCTGATAGGGAACTGATTATCACTAAAGATGGTAAAGAAATAATTTACAAAGCAGGAACAAAATCGTTATAATGTGAGAAATACAGAAAAGGGAGTAAAAAAGAAATCTCTCCAACATCTACTACTTCCTCTAATATGACCCGAGCACGAGGAAGGCCCAACTGTGATTATAATGGTTATTCATCTTTTAATTAATCGCAATTCAGGGCTCAAAAACTCACGATGTTTTGCACGTGTCGGTTCCATAAACTGTCAATGAAGGTCGATTCTGGTGAGTCAAAAATGGGCGTGGCAAATTTGCTGAATGGCGCCCCTTCACAATTTTCAAAGTTAAATCCCCCCCCTGAAAACATAAATCTACTTGTTAAGCCTTATATGTAATCTATTGCTCACTTATTGCTCCTCACATGTCTCACTGTGTGGAGTTGTGGGGATCCACCTTCAGAAAGACTATAATGTAAAAGTCGTTCTGCAAAGACGAGCCATAAAACTGATTATTATTATTATGCTCACACAAATGCACCTTTACTAAATTCTCATGTTATGAACTATACTTACTCGTTTTATTTTTTTCAGTTTAGGAGAACATACATGATTTAAGAGGCGTCTGAAATATTGTACCAAAAGTTAAAAAGGTATTTAAAGTGTGTTTCTGTTGCTGGGGTTAAACTGGAATCATTCAGTCTGTGTAATTTACTTTTGGTTTAGAAAAAATGCTTCACAAAGATATTTTGAGGCTTTTAAGTGTGAATGATTAATCTGCGGGGGGGTTTTTCTTTACACATCTGGAAGCTGAAGGCGCTGCTTGTCAACAGGCAAGGCAGGCAACTGGTTGGGGCCCCAGACCAGTAGGGAGCCCCTGATGGCTCACAAACTTAAACCAAAACTGTGGCCCAAAATGTGCAAATTTTGCAAAGACAGTAGGAAACCTTCCTAAGGGGGCCCCATCTGACAGCATTGATTCCCATTGCCCTGCTAAGCATTGCTTGCATTATTGCTGTTTGTCAATGAAAGTCAATAAGGAAAATGAAGAGGGATCATCCGTCTATAGGAGAGGAAAAACAACAGGAAAAAAGAGGAAGAGGAATAAGTGTTGGGACACTGGCAGACATGATGGTGATGAACGCTGGTTGGAGGGCCCCCTATTAATTCTTGCCTAGGGCCCCAATAGACTCTAGAATCGCCACTGCTGGAAGCTGGGGGCTTACTTTGATATAAATGTAGGATATAAAGCGGTTTGCCTGTTCAGTCACTATTTAAAACACGACTGGTGACTTTGTTTTCTGTCTTTATCGTTTAAAATGATTGTCCTGTCCTCAGTAAAAGAGAAACATTAAACAATCGCTGAAGACAAAAAGAAGAAAAAAACACAGATGTATTATGGGAGGAGCTGCAGTGTAATCAGGCTGTTGTTTGTCCTCTTTCCTCTCCACTTAATGACCTGCACGAACAATAGCAGCGCTGCACGCGGACCTGCTGCACGCACGCGGGCCTTCAGCTCTCTGTCTTTGAGGAAGGTCGTGACAGAGTGAAAACTATGGCCAAATATCCGCTTCATGTGCTTCCTGCTTTGCGGTGTGATTAGAGGCGATGGCATCCACTAACAGACGCTCGTGTCCTGTGCTCTCAGTGACACGCTATAAATCTGCTGCTGCTGTGAAAGTGCTGTCAGATACCTTCAGCTCTGTGCGGAGGGAAGTTGGCTAATCCTGCAGCGCCTTTAGAGACTCTTTCTTAACCAAGCAGTGACAAACTGAGAATAAAGTGTGGTCTTATTATGCATCTTGAAGCTGATAAAATGAGCTGTCAGGTCCATTTGCACAGAATAATCTTTAGGAAAAAGTCGGACATTTTTGGCATTTTTCTCGACTTTATACTTACTGTATTTTTAATTTAAAGCATGTTTAAATTCTTGAAGTCAGTGATACAGTGAGTAGCAGATGTTACAAAGTGAAATAAAATAGGCTTACTCATTATAGATGTCTGTAAATCAATTCTTCCTGGTCAAAATAAACATTTAAGATATAAAAGATATTTTAACAATTGCCTTTACAGATTTCCACAACCTCATTCTTCCTTTGAGAAATGGCGTCACTTATTATGCCTTGCATGTGTAAGGCTTACATTTCAAAAATCTAAAACGTCATGCTTTCTATGAATGAACATTTAAGAAATCTGAATTCTTCCTACATGACAAATTCTCATTTCAGATTTCTACAGTCGTTACTCGTCATAATTCTAATTTGAGATATCCAAGATTAAAAATGAGTCTAAATATCTATGATGTCATTTTGAATATCCTAAATCAAAAATCTAACTTGTAAATATCTATCAATTACAGATGTCTTGACTGTTCATTCTGGAGAGGAAGAATGAGGTGGTAGAATTTGAAAGAATAGCATGAATGGCAAAAGTGACGTAATTTGATCGAGTAGAAATAGTACGAAAGTTAAAGTGGATAGGTGTGTGTTTGCCGAAGCTCGGGCTTCAATAGCGTGAAGCTTATGAGATAAAGGATTTTAATTAAGTGGAAAAAAACTCTGATTTCTACATAAATTGAACAATATGATTACATTTAATGTCCCATTTGTTTTGACAGGCGGTTTATTTTTAGGCTTCTTAGATAGATAGATAGATAGATAGATAGATAGATAGATAGATAGATAGATAGATAGATAGATAGATAGATAGATAGATAGATAGATAGATAGATAGATAGATAGATAGATAGATAGATAGATAGATAGATAGATAGATAGATAGATAGATAGATAGATAGATAGATAGATAGATAGATAGATAGATAGATAGATAGATAGATACATAGATAGATAGATGTACTTTATTGATCCCAAAGTGGGAAATTGTGGCGTGCAGCAGCAGGTTATCAAAACACTTCTTGTAAGATTGCCACAAGTTGTCTTCAGATTCAGGGAAATGCTTTGACAATAAAGCACACCTTTCCATTTTTATTTCCTGCCTCAATAAAATAAAATAGCACAAACAAAGTTTTTCACTAAAGCTTTTGTTTTTTTTAGGGCTTATAAGATGTGTGCAATTATTTGATGTATCCAGGATTTTAAAACGATGACTACAAAGTTGGACTTCTTGTTTTAAAAACGTGCTAAATTTAATTTGGAATTGTAAAAAGAAAAATCACATTTCTTAAGGCTGCGTGAGCTGTGCAGAAGCGTCTGTTTCTCTCGTGTTTTTTTGCGGATCTTGTGCAATAGAGGCTAAATGTTTTTCTGGTATATTGGTAGCCTATGTGTGCTTCCCTGTTTACATGTGGGTTCTTTTAAGTTTCTATTGTTTTTATTTCAGGCAGCTAAATGTGTGCAGCACTGGACTGAGTCCAAGGCAAATCTCCAGCGTATCGTATCTTCATCATATCCACAGAACTCTTTCCCAGTAAATGTACATTTCCTTGAAAGATTTGTGCAAATATTAGAGCGGGGAAAAAACTGGTGAAAGGAAAGTTGTTGCAAAGCTATAAGAAGAAGTAAATAAGAGTCCCGAGAAAAACTTGAGATCTCAAACAGCAGGTCCACAAAGCAGAGCACTTAAAGCGCTGTGTGACTTTTGATTGGATTTATTTTGATCACATTGTGTTATCTTTACCTGTAGGCTACTTTATAGCAGCGTATAACGTGGTTTATAGAGCTGGAAACGATTAATGAACAGACAGCAGAAATAAATACGCACACAATGTGCAGGCTTTAAGAAGAGGGAGTCATAAATAGATTAGAATCCTTGTGATTCACCGTAAAGTCTATTTCTTCTTATAATCGGAATGGAAACGAGCTTTAATTAAACATGCATTTAACTTTTTTAAATCTATCCTTTGCAGTTTTACCTTATGGTGCTGACATTAGGCCTACTTGTTTTTTTATCTATTTAGAGCAGAGTCATACCGTTTCTTTTTTCTGCTTTAAATCCTTCTAAATGACTCTTTATCTTTTCTTCTAAGGTCCCATTAGGCCTCGATGTGTTTTCCCTGTTTGCTTTATTTTCTTCTCGCCGCCAACCATAAAGAAAGTCAGCCACATCCTCACAGGCCAGGCAGAGGAAGTGCAACAATATGTGAAAAACGGATCCCGGGCTATCAGAGGCCGAGTGTTTCCTGAATATGTCTGTATTGAGGATGTCGATAAAATAATCAGCAGCGTGCAGCGAGCTCCCGAGGAAGCGGCTGGCCGGGGTGAGCCAGGAAAACATTTAACAGCTTCTGAAACCAGATTTACTCCTATCGACAGGCTCACGGCTTCCGCTAGGAACGGAAAAAAGGGGCCGCAACACAAAGCCAGACGGCCCGCATGTCACACTATACTTAAGAGGACCATCACTCACATCTTTTACCCCAGCTGCACATATGGGCGACAAAAATCCAACCTCTGAAACGGTTTTCTGTAGCCATAAACAAACCCTGAAAGCTGTGCCAATGCGCCCAAATCACTACGCATAATAAATACTTTAAACAGTGTTTTAATGATCGCAGCCTATAGCCTACATTATAGTTGAAGATTTTTTAGGATGTTGACTTCAATCTTAAATAAGTTTAGTTTGAACGCGGCTTAATCGTGCAACACTCGTGTGTTATGATGTTCCTCCAACTGATTATTAGAATTATCTTTCTTGAAGGGGGGGCATTTGGTGCTCATAAGTAGGCCTACACACACACACTCACTCACACACACACACACACACACACACACACACACACAAATAACAAGTGATTTAGAGCTCAGCTATGTTTTAGTCACTGGCTGACTTGCTCCTCTGATGTTTCAGAACAATGGGAGTCAGGAAAAGGAGTCAAGGTTGCCATGCATCCCCCCCTCCTGCACCCCACGTCCCCTATCACCACCATCACCACCACCACAAACGGACTGAATGGATAAGCCTGCTGCCATTGTGCCCCCCCCCCCCCCCCTTCCCTTACTCTGTCTGTCACAATAACAATGTGACTCATGTGCGCGCGGACAGGCATCTTTCCGAAAGTTGAGCTGAAGGAGCATGTACTCTGCGATGTGTTTATTTAGACTGCATGTCGCTGCAGATTGTCTTGAGTTCGACATGCATGCATAACCAAGCGTGATATACTTATGCAAAACTGGTTTCGTTGACACTGAAACGAAGCTTGCGAGGACAGAGAGGGTAAAAGTTTTCATATTGCCACATCATCCGAGCAGTTTGAGTTGTTTTGCACCTTTTTGTCCAATTTGAAGAAGAATACCAAGTAATATACAATAAGGCATGATAACAACAACAGATGTAAACAAAATATTTTGAAAAGTTTTGTACACAATAAAAACTTACAGTCCCTCTTTCAGTTGTGTTTTTTACGCACATTCGTCAAACTCACCGAGAGGGTCGTGCCTCAGCAGCGCCTGCGCGTACTCCCCCATTGAGCGGTGGTGCTGGTGGTGGAACGGGTAGATGGACCCAGGGAAGGTCCCGGCGGAGGCGTACGTTAACGCCGCTGCTGCGTGGTGGGACAGCGCCGGGTGGATAGGTGTAGGTTCATAAATCGGCGTCCGGTACGGCGAGATGAAACTCGTGAAGGAGGAGTTGGGCGACGGGAGAGTCGGTGTGGGGATGACCGGTGTGGAGCAGGAGGAGGTGGGTGAGGAGGAAGAAGAGGGAGATACGGAGGTGGCGGTGACTGTCCTTCCGAGAATGTCCTCGATGTAGAAGGGGGTCGGATGAGCCGGTTGGATGGGAGTCGGTGCGTAAAGTGGGACGCTCATGGTGCTGTTTACTTTCGCCGCTGCACGCTGGAGTTGAGTTAACGGAAGGCTGCGTCGCTCTTGCCGCTCCTTAAAGCCTTCCTCTTTATCGACAGTATCTGAGAAGAACTTCTTTTTCTTTTCTTGCCCCCAGTGTGAACTTTTTTCCCCAAAGAGAGAATCTTAGGAGGCCCTTAGAGGGTTTTGATGTCCATCAGGTTGCGGTGTTGGACTAGCTGGTACTCCGTCCAACTGTTGTGTCTGTTATCTGACTGCAGGCGGAGGAGGGAGGAGATAAGTGGACTGGCAACTTCCTGCAGGTGGCCCAGCGGCCGTTTCTGATTGGCTACCACAGAACCCCAATCGAGCCACAGCGATCAAATGACAGACGAGAGAAGATATAGGCCTACGTTTTTCAGGAGAATCAGTCCGTTACATTTAACCATCTGGTGCAGCAAACCGAGACATTTATAAAGTAATAAAACTGTGCAGGCGTATTTAAAATGCCTCCTTCCAAAGGTTGTTCTTGCTCAGAATTATTACCCACCCAGTTTATTCACACCGCATTCTTTTAATGTGCGTAAACGATTTGCACAGTTTAAACAAACCTTTTCTGAAAGGAGTAATTGTTTCATCATGAATCTCTTACTTATAAAGAAACATCTAATTATCAAACTGCTGAGCAAAGCTTCCAGGGATCAGCAACATATGGGCTCTGATAAAAGTATTAAACAAAAGAAGAAGGTGTTTCATCGCCTTATTTAGAAACATAGGAGATGAAGCTCCTTATAAAGTGTCTCTTGGGATTTTTGTGGGTCTTTTTTGTATCTTTAAGACTGGTTTAAAAAAAAAATGTTTGTGCCAAATTGGTTACATGCTGCTTTTTCTTTGTCTTTAAATTCTTTGGGCATTTCATTTGGCTCAGGGTTTGTGGTGCAGCCGGAGGGATGGGGTGCTTTGTTATTATCAGCCAAATACTGATTAGAAATTAATACAATTTAAAAGCGATCAAATGCCATTCTAGGTTTCCCTCCAGGGGAAACGCCTGACATAATGATGTGATGGTTGCTTTTGTAATGTAGAAACTCTTCAAATCTTTCAGTTTACGCAATTTTGGAATCTATAAACAACATTTTGTAAGAGAATATATGTTTTTGAAATTCCAACTTCAGGATTTTCAGAGAAATGTATTTAAAGATGTGTATATTTGTACAGTATTATGGCTATTTTCTGAGTTTTATTTGGTCATAACCGACGCAAATATGTGCATCATCCTCCCTGTTTTGCAAGCCTGAGATAAAGAGAGGCTCATCAGGCAGTTACAGTAAATCTCCAGGCTGGAGCACCCACCTGGGCCCCCGAACATTAGTCCTCAACTCCTCTTCAAATGTATAATCGTGGTTCTCAACGGCCTCCCTCCCTCCCTAATCTAGACCTTGACTTGCATGAAGTGCACACATTCTGTACTTTACCTTTGTATTTTTAAGAGGTGTATTATTTTAAATATAACGAGTAGTTCTTTACGACCAAAGAGTGTCTTCATCCATCAGATAAGTGGCTTCAAAGCTGCATTCACTTAATCAAATCCCCTCAAAAAGACTGTAATGTGTCTGTTAGATAAAAGCAAATAGAAGTTTCAGCTGCAGAGTAAACTGTCATAAAGACATCAAGCCTTTCAGTAAAAAAGCTCTGGCCTGGGTTTTACGCACAGTGCCAACGTGCGTTACGCTGCTCTTTGACTAATCAAACAGCTGTGAGTGTTATCTCAATGTAATAGAAGTGAACTGCAATCCACATCCCTAACGGGGCAGCTCAATGGCGAGTGATTAACTCACAATTTGAATGTTTTCCTGTGAAACGAAGCTATCAGTGCGGCCGAGGTGATAATGACTATAACTGCAAATCGCTTTAATGGCTCACTTAGTGCTCGTTTATCCGCTCACACACGTTTCCACAAAGTGTTAAACAATAACCGATATCTTCTTCTTTGTTTCAGAGTTACAGCACGGACACAGGAGCTGCCTTTCGGAGCTTTTTTATTATTATTACCAGGTGACTTCATTAAAGATTCCGTCATCAGGAGGAACCTGCGCACTGATAAACACGCGCACTAATACAATCTAATGGCTCGATATCCTGATGCGTATTTAAAGCGCGCGCCTGCCAACTTTCTAACGGCTGTAATTTAGATAAAGTAGACCAAGAGAGCAAACAGGGGTATGAACAGCCTTGAAGACATGAAAGAAATCCCCAAACTGCTAATATTTGGACTGAGACAATCATTGCAGCGCATTGATCCGCTCGGCTTCTCGCGGCGTCAGACTGCTGTCCAAAAACTGATTGATAACTCCTCAGCAGAGGCCTCGAGCTGCTCCTCGGCAGCCGACGGCGCCATGAATGTTACCTTTCAGTCTACTCAGAGATACAGGCCTGCAGCTTTAACAGTCTGCTGCTGCCCACTAGACTGTGTTGCTGTTCTGTTTGTCCCTATTCTTCTTCCTCTGTCTCATTTTTCAAGCCCCACACAGTTTCGGCATGATGGCTAACATGAGTCTGGTGCTGCTCGAGGTTTCTGCCTCTTAAAATGTGTTTGTTTTTTTTACTGTTACTATGCTACATTTTGCTTAGTGTTCATGATGGATTAATGCTGGGTTTTTGTAGATAATATAACAAAGAGTAAGGTCTTTTATTGGCGCTATACAAACACAGATTGATTGATTGATTGATTGACATTATCCATGAGTTCGTGAACACCTGAAATAAAACAACCTTGTAAATACATTCTGGCAAACATTTGCAATCTTTACCAGCTTACCTTCTCCTCTAGCTTCTTTATTGTCCTATTATTATTTTTTATTATAAATACTGGAATGGTTGCAGAAGGAAAACTGAAAAATGTTAACACCGACTGAGCATCAAGGCTTGCAGTGTGAACGGGCCATAGACTGATGTGTAACCGCGCCCAAAGCCTGCATTCTCATAATCGCCATCAGAGGGCAACAGTGGTTTAAAAAAAATCATGCTGTATATGGAAGCAGATGAGAAAATTAGCTTACTTCTCTGTTGATATATTACCTCTGTAAACCTTTTTGTGAATGAGTCTATGGTGTATTTCTACAATATCATGTTTTCAGCTCCCGACTTAGAGCAAAATAAGACAATAAAGCAGGTAGGCCTCATCTGACAATAGCAACCTGAAAATGTGTTTTTTAGTTTGGTCACACTCTTCAGTCTGTGTACTATAGAAGCCTGTAACTTGTTAGTAATACTTCCTGCAGAGTTCTACTTCTCTGCAGGAGACCACTAGCAGGAGCCGTAGCCATAGACTGGCTGCAGCCCTGGTTTTTGGGCCATGACCTCTGGCTCTACTGTCTGGATGTAAACAAGCACAGCAGATGGATGGCCTCTCATTGGAGCAGTGCGGTCTCGCAGTATCTAGATCTAGTAAATCGATAAAAATGTATGCAGGCTGCATAGGCGTAGATTTCGGGGGGGGGGGGGGGGACGCAGGGGATGTGTCCCCCCCAATATTTAGAAAGATTTTTTTTTAAAAGGTCGAAAAAAGAGGTAATGAAAAACATTTCGGGGGGCTCAAAACATTTATATATCCTTCTGACCTGTAAATACGTTTCCCAATCATTTCAGACACCCCTATAGTGGACCATACCATCTTAACCTTGCCGCACAGTCACACGCTCATGCGCAGGCACGTTACTCTCGCTCACGCTTGGTCAATGGATCAGGTCCGGTCAGGTTAGGAGTCGTGGTTTTATACAGTCTATGGTCGCGGGCGCAGACAGTGACAACGAGACAAAGCAAGAGCAACAGGTTGGTGTTTGCATTAGTGTCCCATTAACTGTATAGAGGTCAATTGAAGTGCAATAAACACGGACAATATCCGACAGCATTTTTTCCAATTTGACCAGTAAAATGAAACCTTGCAGGGTCCGAAATGATCACGTGCAGCAGGAGCAGTCAGAGATATACACGTCCACTAACCAGCAGGCTGATTATATTAAGTTTACAATATTGTCAAAGCTAAATCAGGAGAAAACTTGTTTTGAGCATTAATAATTCATTCTTCTCTGATGGACTTTTGTTTTTAGTCTGTAATGTTGTAATGCAGGGGGGGTTTAGAGGGGAGGGGGGGTCTGGGAACTACTGCCTACAAATAATACAAAAAACAAAGGCCAGCAAATGTATATTTTTTACAATTTCTCAATTTCCTGATCTGATGACATGATCGAATCTGTGACTTAAATTTGTTATTGATTAAACAGAAAGTTATGAACAATACCGTTGAATAATTAGGCTAATAATAATTAATAATAATAATAATAATAATAATAATAATTTCCTATACATAGTAAAGAAATTTCCGCCATAAATTAATTCAGAAAAAGCAGAAATTGTTGCATAAAAATTCACCAGAATGCAGGAAATGAAGTGTTTGACACTCACAATTCTCTGGGGGGGAACCTGAAGAAAGGTAAATACGTGGACATAAAGTGGTCGACTGGTTCCTTTAATAAGTAGAAGTTACCACAGTTGGGAAGACCAAGAGCTGCAGACAATTTTAAATAAATTGTGCTCAAATGTTTTCTGAGTGTGTCCTGACCTTTAGACTAGTCGTTAAGTCTGAATTTGGATTTCTGTTCAACTAACTTTGGAATTAGATGCTAGGAACATCCATAGTTTTACCGCTAGATATGTTTTCAGCGTAAATCAGGTGAATTATTTCTCCTTAAATTGTTTAAAGACACGGTGAGGAGTTTTAACTTGTTATGAAACAGACTGATATCAATAGAGATGCATCTGTAAAACCTAAAAAAGCAAATAAGACCATTGGTGACAAGGTTTAGTATTTGTATTTGGTGATTTTTAATGCTGCCTGTGACTGTTGACACGGGGTAGGTGTCAAACAGAGTGTGTAACACAAGAAACTGACGTTTTTGTATATTTTCCAAGGCAAAGATTCCCAATGAGCGATACATTTGACTGTTAAAGTCAGCAGGATGAGATTTGTTAAAATCAGTAACCACCATTAAGCACAGGTGTGTGGACGTTAACCTGCAGAGGACAAAGGGCTGCAGACACTTTTAAGTAAATTGTGCTCAATTTTGACAGTTTTCTGACCTTGATGTTGATAAGTTCGTTAGTACGTACTTTCAAGGATTCATTCATCTTGAAAATTTTGTGGATATATCTTTGAATTGTGTCGACCATCTAAGAGTCACTCTTCTTCTAGGTTTGAGTAGCTGTAACCATATCTAGGTAAGACATCTCACAGCAGCAGAGTTATATCTGGATTGGAGCCAAGTGTCTGTTGTGAGCTGAAAAGGAAATGTGACTCTGAGACTGAAGAAATGTGTCTAACATGTACAAATCAAGTTGATGTCTTCATTCTAGCCTTATAGAGATGTACCCAAGTGGACAGGAATTTGTGGGCTGTACTTTCTAGCAGAATATAAGCAACACTGTGTGGATGAATACTTTGCCAGTGATTGTGAGATCCTGGTCAGCATGGGCCAACGATTGTGAGATCCTGGTCAGCATGTGAGAGCAATGGTCAGATATTTGTCTGCGATGTGTATTCTGTTATGTTGTCCGACCACGGTTAAATAAATCCTAAGATGATCCATAGTCTGTTTCACGATGTCATAATTGTCCATTTAACACAGAGACTACCCCCACCTAACAAAGTCTGAATTTAAATTTCTGTTTGAAAGATTACAGTAGTGCTATGTGGTGGTTGGGGCTTTAGATAAATTGATACCACATTTTAAAAAAAGGATCAGAAGTGACTACACTACACTCACAGCCCATCTTTAGATCTTAAAATGTCAAAAATTGTAGAGTGCATTGAAGCAATCTTATTTAAAAGCACACAATCGTAACTTGTAAATTGGCAATAAGCTTTAAAAGGACGTTATTTTTATGAAGCTATCTTCTTGGTCTGTAAAACAAGGATGGATATTTAATTTAAGATCAACTCAATCACGTCCTCATCACACACAAACACGACGTTTCATGAACTCTGTCTGATAATGTTGGAGTGTATTGATGTTATTATGGTATTGTTGATGTGATGTTTTGGAGATATATGTTGTGGTATAGCTGTTGTTTTTTTTAGTGTAGTTTTTAAAGTCAAGTGCTCTTAGCGTATTATTGTCTTCATATAATTAGTGAATTTCACTGTGGTTTAATGTAATGCCATTGTTCAGTGGTCGTGTATTGTTGTGAAGATGTTGTTAGTGTATGTTATGTTTCAGAGTCTAATGCCTACAGATGTAAACTAGCTTATAGCTAACTCTGGTACAGCTAATAGGCTGTACACTGTCCCTGTCAAAATAAACAAATAAATATGAACAGATGGAGCCGATGTTGGTGTTCAGGTCGGAATGGATTTGTAATTTGCAAAAACAGAATATTATGAGAAAAGAAAAAGGAACCACTACAGTGCATACTTAAAAACCATGAATAAGTAATCAGAGTGGTCCTTAGAGCTTCCTAACAGTGCTTATGACAGTTGTCTCCACTTGTCTCACTCCATCTGCTCAAAAACAAATCAAAAGTTCTGTTCACATGAAAAGACGAGCAGCTCCAGCTCGTCTTTGTCACTCGGGCTCGTGTCCACACTTTACTCCTCCGGTGTTATTTTCCGGTGGTGTCTTACAGTCATCCTCTGTTGGTTTCTTACAGTTCTTTCCCGCCTCAGACTCGGGGCAGGGCTGCAGAGTTTGCAGGACGTGTTCCAGCTTCCACTGCTCCTCGTGTAAGGTGTGCTCCTCCAAGGTGAACTGACCCTGCTTGGTCCGGGTCAGTTCCTTCACATGAGCGCACGATGACAGAGCTGCAGCAAATACGCACGTTATTCTCAGGTATCAGCAGGGTTGATTATTTCATGATTGATTGATCATAACTTAGACCATGTTTACACAAAAATGATCCACTGAAAACAGAATCCGCGTTCAGACGACCACATCTGGATAACTGCTGTGCACATCGATCCGCAGAAACGATTAAAAAGGGTGCAGTATAATGCCACGCCAGTAGTTGGCGCTGTGACTTTGGGCACACACTCTTCCTCCTACAGAGCGTTGAGGTGTAAACATTCATAAATGGCTAACGCATGGACGTTAGTGTGGACGGACGATGAGGTGGGGTTATTACTCCAATTGACCTCAAACATCAAAGTGAGTCCGTTTCAAGAAAATGTCGGCTGGGAATCATGCCATTCGTCATTTTCACAAACAGAACCAGGGATTCCGCCATTGTTGTTGTAGTCCATCTACTCGCGCAGAGCTACTGCCTGGCACTGAAACATGCATTTGTGAAATGTCTCTGTTTTCAGAGGAGCTGTATAATGCAAGTTTACATGACGACGGAGACGGAGCTCTCAAAAGTTCACATTTTCAGGCACCAAAAACACTGTCGTCATATAAACGAACAGAAGGTTGCTGTTTTTAGCTGAAATTGTTGTCGTGTAAACGTGGCCTCAGACTCACCTTTCCCCAGATCATCCACCAAGCTTCTGACGTAAAATCCCCCACCACACTCGATATCTGTTACAGACATACAACTTTAATCACACTTTATTTGAATGTGTATCAAGGCATAAAAAGCAGCAGAAATCTACAGTTTACGTGATGTGAAAGTCACATTAGTGCATTAAAAGTGCATCAAACAAAGTGTGCTGACCCAGAGTGAAGAGGGGAGGATTGAACTCCTGCAGCGTCAGGTTGTACACCGTCACCGGTCTCGCTGGTTTGGCCTCAACTTTGTGACCCTTCAACAGCAGGACAGACAAACGCTGGCCGTCTTTCTTCAGAGCCGAGTAGCTGAGATGACAGAAAAGAGATCACGATAATAAAACACACCATACTGAAAAAGCCTAGCCATATCACAGGTCGACCCTGTAACGTCTTGAGAGTCTTGGCTGTTTGTCTGCATGAAGTGCCATCATGGTAACGGGTAAAATATAATCACAGGGGAAGAAACAAATGTGCAATCCACTTCAAAAGGTTTTCTAGTGACCCCTAGAGGTTAGGAGTTCACTGCAGTTTGATGGGAGACCAGCAGCATTGTGATGATTCATCTCCTCTTATACACCTGAGCCCAGATGTTCAAAAGTAATCCATCAGGATCAAAGCTATCAGATAGAATCTGATCTTGAAATGTGATAATTATATAAAGTAATCCGATCCTGGTTCTTATCTGGATAACATCTGCAGTTTGTGTAGTTCAAACTTTAGAAAGGACAGCTTTAGAGAGACAGGAAATGTGGGAGAGACCTGCATCAGACATCATGAGGATTACAGGTCGAACCTGCAGCCAGCGCAACAAAGACAACAGTCTGAACTCCCTGAACCCCTGAACAGTTTCGCAAACACAGATTCCTTTTTCTATTCTCAGATTGGAGGCTTTACTCACAGTGGAGGAACTTGCATAATGTCACCAGTGAACGCTTTCAGCTTCTCTTCAAAGTCCGACCTGGTGATGTGTTCTGTGGACAAAAATCACAAAAAAACATCCTCATGTAACACGGAGACAACAAACTGCACAGAGAGGCAGAACTATAAGGACGAGACGCAACACTGAGCCTCATTTGCCTACTGTTCTTAGGAAGGAATGTGTTCCTGAAATCCACTTGAATAGTTCCAAGAAGATACTGACATTAATCAGAGTTTGTTCCCAGCTAAAAATATATCGATGAATGCTGGAGAGAACTTTTGTTCACATTTGAGCTCTGATAGGCTTGAGCACACCTACTGGTTATTTTGCACATTGTTATCTTTAATGGACAAAATGTTAAAGGTCCAATCAGTAAGATGTGTAGAGAGTGAAATGATAAAGTGAGCTTCCTCTATGATCAGACATTAAGGAAACATGCTATGTTGAAGTGCTGGCTTCTCTGACAACAATGCAGCAGCCAGTATGTCCTCCTTCTAACTTTAGATTCTGGTCCTGAATGGTCTGGATTTGTTTGGACCAGAGAAGGTAGGCGGTTTTAAGGCAGCCCCACACGGCCGTTTTGGACGCCCCTCGGTTTGCCAGATATGAGAGCAGTTATCAGGTCAAACCAACAGGTGTTGCAGCGATGGAAGCGGGCAAGAGAACTGGTTCAGATAGAAGTGATTGTACCCGACCTAAAAAGCCTCTGCATGTTTCTAATAAGCTCCACGAGCAGAAACGTGCTCAAACTAGGATCAATATTGGAGATGCTTTTGAAAAATGGAGAGAGGTTAGAACACAGAAAGGTTTACAGACCGATGCAGAGCTGGCTAAACACTGAAGCTTCAGCGTCCACCACATGGTGACCTGCGTGAGCATCCACTCTAGAGAGGAGGGGGCTATTAGATCAACTTTGAAACAACAATTTTAAGGTGGAAAGTTCACATATTGTTGCCTTAAGTTTATATATATATATATAGATATATATATATATCTATATATAGCATTCAGTGCGTAATCACTTTTAAGTTTTAATTTGGTAACTCTGGACGTCTCTCTACTTATTTTTAAATTCTGTGCGACTTCTGCATTTGCACTCAACCCCGTGGCCTCATGGGCATTAAAAGGTTATTCTTCTATGCTTACTAGGAACAGGAACAAGCCTCCAACTTAAGAGGACATGGAATTCATCAATGTATGAACACAGGTGCCAACATTTCTGCAGTTTAAGAACAGCTTCATGAATCTGCCTTAAGGACCTTTCAGATAGGATGCACACATACAAATTAACAGCGCAAGTTGCTTGGTGACCAAAACAATAGTATTAAAAATATCTTCTACCACAGCACAGTGTATCTGTCCACTGTTAAGAAGAAAGCCATGGCCTTTTCTTCTGTTGAGGAGGAGACGAGCAGCAAAGAAGAAGAGTGTGTGGGTTCATGAAATCCTCAGGGCATGACTGGATGGATTTTGGGGAGTTTAGACTTTCGCGTGGTGCCAGGGACGGCAAGTGCGACCTTGCCCTGTGCTCAGCTTGGTGCAGATACTCTATCTCACCGCGCCACACATAGACAATGTGGTTTGAGAGTGGCCTGCAGTGCCCACTGCATCCTATCTGAAAGGCCCTTAAGGCTGTCTCAAGAAGAAATGATTAAAAACTGGATATTGTTGAATGAGGCCCGTTGATGTTTACCAAAGTCTTTCTCCAGAATCACACTGCCAGTGGCATCAAGAGTGTCTGTAGCTTTTCCCAGTTCTCCCACAGCAACATATTTCTGGAAAACAAACAGTAGAGTCTTACTTACATTTCTCTGTGTATCAAAAACCTTACTGTACATGGAGCTGTTCAAACCTGCACATTGTCTCTTTGTAAAAACGAATCCATAACATGTGCACGTGATTCATTTGTTTGACGTACGCATCGTCCAGAGTGGAAAAAAGAAACTCAGATACTAACTGTGCACACCAGAACAAACAATTAGCTTCAAAAGTCCAGACCCCTCGACATTAATATATGGTTCTTAAGCTGTCTGCGAACACCACTGAGTCACTAGCGTAAAGTGAGTATGTATAGGCACGTTGTATAGACTCCTTTTTGTTATCAACTTTTCTTTTCACGGTTGAGTGCAGACAAACTCACCTTCGAACCAGTCAACATTGTGCTGAGCATCTTTGTGCCATTCCCAACTCCAACAACTGTAATAAACAGAGAAAATGTGAGTAGTTATTGTGATTATATATATAGTGTATATTAGTCCTGCTAGTGTCTCGGAGTTCATCACACCCAGTGATCACACTGTTGCACAAACGCACAAAACTCCTGTAGTTTCCAGGCTGAGCTGCATGTGTGAAAACAAGTTTCTGGAGTCCCCTAGTATTTTTTACAAATGAAGTCAGAGTGAGCTGATGTGAGAACGCAGCAGGATATAATCGAGTGAGTGGATGGTGACGTTCATTTCCCTGCGATCGGTGCACGACCGTAGACTGTCACACGACAGGTATGAACTCTGTGCATGTCATTAAACTATTGCATTATGTTTCTGTTCACCAGTATGCCCTTCTCCACTCTTTCGTTGATATCGTGATTCAGAAGTAAAACTACACATAGCATTGCTATAAAGGCAAAGATTCTCATTATAGCATTGTATAGCCGACTCTGTTGTTTCTTCTTACCTCAGGAGACACACAGCTGGAGCTCAACACACACACACAGTCAGACATGCGCACACACACACACCGTGTTGCACTACCCCGATTGCTCCGCTTAAACCGTCTCGCCTCAGTAATGCCTCTGATACTACCCCTGAAGAAGGTACAGCAGGGGTGATCACTTTGTCCCCCCCATTACACTTCTGCAACATTCGGAGAGAATGCAAAACATCACAGGGACATAAGTAAGTCTGATTAGAGCTTATGTGCGTTTAAAAACATTATACAGGGAAATAAGTTTGGGTGAACCGGTCAGTATCTTGCACATTAGTGTTTAAGATCAGTATTTAAAAAAAAGAAAGTAAAATCGAGATCTTGATCCTACCATAAAAATCGTGATATGATATTTGTTCCATATCGCCCACCACTACATTAATCTATGAATAACAACAAGTTAGTTCACCACCAGTAATCCACAGGTAAAGTGTTTAATGTGTGGAACTTGATTTTAATCTGTGTGCACGCTTTGAACCAGACCTGGCAGCCAGAGGCGCTGATTGTCAACAGGCAAGGCAGGCAACTACTTGGGGCCCCAGGCCCGTAAAGGGTCCTAAGGGGACAAACACATTTTTGGCAAATTTTGCAATGATAGTAGGAAACCTCCCTAAGGGGGCCCCATCTGACAGCATTCACTCTCATTGCCCTGCTTAGCATCTCATGTATTATTCCTGTCAAAACCAAAATTCGTCAGTGAAAGTCATTGAAGGAAAATTATCTGTCTGGGAGTGAAATAAGAAAGAGGAAGAGCATCGGGACACTGGGCGACATAATGGTGGTTGGAGGGGCCCCCAATTAATTTAGCCTTGGACCCCACCAGACTCTAGAATCGCCACTGATGGCAGCAAAGACAACACCTGTGTGACGTGGAGCAGCACCTGGATGCTCACCTAACACCCCGCAGGCAGCGCTGTCCAGCGTCCCTCCGTGCCCCATCTTCAGGCTCTGCTTCCTCCTCTTCCTCTGGTTGGGGTTTTTTACACCAGCCTCTGAAAGACAGGTGACATATAAACACTGCCTGCTTCACGTCACCAAATGAAACGTATGGTCATTAAATCCTGCGTCTGTTTCTTCTTACCTTTGAGTAAAGCTTCTTTGAGCGTGTTTAAAACGTCTGCAGACGTCGGCCCTTTCTTTTTATAGATTGCAAATAATCCATTTACAGACTGCAGTTTGGAAAGACAATTTGTTATTGGAGCAGCAGTGTTGCTTATACTTCCTGCCATGCTCGATCTTCTTCTTCTTCTTCGCCTGAAACTTCTTCTTCTACATGTTTATATCCAACTCTGCTAATCTTCGACTTTGTTGTATTCTGCCATCTGCTGGTTAAAAAAAAAAAGACATGAATTACTTTGGTATCTAAAATGCGGTTAAAGCAATACCCCCAGATTATATTCATGATGTTTTATAATCTGTTATACCTCTTCTTCCTTCACTTATGATAGACAGTCTATGTTTCCAACCTTAAGCAAGCCAAACATCTTCACATGTAAAGTGTTTACTAAGGATGTCCTCTTTCATGTCATAGAAATTCAATTTTACAACACTCCTCAAAAGATGAAGCAAATACACGTTTGCAGGGGGAAGAAGTTCATATTAAAATCTCAGCGAAAAGTATCTGTCTCGAGAATTCCCAAGACATTGTTTTTTTATTGATTATTAAAGCCTGAACGATTAATGGGCCAGCAGATAACATCGGCCGATATGAGCATATCTGGTGACTATCGGTATCGGCTAATTTATCTCAGATATGCGCCGACATTTCTAGATTTATTCACCAGTTAAATCGCATTTCATTTGAGTTTAATTGTACTATACTAGCAGTTATCCTTTACCAGCAGAGGGCGCTATATGGATTACAACAAGCACCACTTCAACATGCACAGTTACTTTCCAGTTGAGTGACCATCTTGTCTTCATCATATATCTTTTCCACAAGTGTTTGATAACTGAGGGATCAACAGAATAAATGTGTTTATCTATATCTATATATCTCTACAGATCAAAGACAGAACCAAGAAAAGTTATCGGCAGATATATATCGGTATCGGAATTTTTTTAATCCTTAATATCGATACGAAATAGGTGTGAATTTTTAAAAGTTACTTTTTATTCACATTTAATGAAATATTTGTAGCTAAGTTTCTAAATATTTAGTTTAGAAACTTAGCTTGAACAAATTTATAATCAAAGCTAAATATTTAGAATCAGGACATGTATTTTTTAACAATAATATATAAAATTTAACATTTAGAAACAACATTATCAAACGTTATTTGTAGTGTGCGCAACTTTACAATCGGCGCCAGTGTTTATTATTACCCAGGAGGACGGGGGTTTAGTGTTTAGAAATACTCACGTTTGAGGAACTACGTTGACCAGCGTGCTTTGCGTGAAATCCACTTCCTGGTTACGTCGTCGCTTGGCTTCTTTCCTTCTCAGTCAGTTGAGCTTTCTAAATCAACAACAATAAACGCTAGGAGGATATTTGAACGGTCTTGACGGAGGTTTGTAGTTTTTATTGTTTTAAAGTAAACTTCCCCAAAGACTTCCGGAGTTTGCATTTCGGTTAACGGTTAAAAAGCCGTTAACTCGTTTGACTGTTTTTTCTTCTCTTCACAAAGAGACATATTTAATATTATTTAACGTAGATTCACTTTGAACACATTTCTAGATACATATTTAGACCAGGCACAAATTAATCCACTATACAGTCTTTATTTAATGTCTTTTTATGCTTTTATTTCAGACTTGTTGAGTCCGCCAACTAGCTAACATAACAATGCTGCCTTGAGGTGTTCCTCGGAAATATCAAATTCGTCTTACTAACGAGTCATGAGCTCATGAACGCCCCTCCAAAGTCGTAATTACGAGTGGGAATTGGGAAATTTCGATGACACCCGAGTTGCCGACTTGTGACCCTATGGTTGTGACGTTTGCGTGAAGGTCAGCAAAAAATAGGAGAAAGCTTAGGTAAGAACGAGTGTCGATTTCAATTTATCATATGTACTACCTGAGCAAGTAAATGCAGAGAAGTTGCTTTTAAAATCATGCATTTAATTTATCCAGTAAATCAGGTCATTGCAACATTCAGAGATGTGGAAAAAAAAATTGTGTTTTCTATAATAATGAACTTTAACTTTATTATTATTACTTTAATTTAACTCCTCTTCATTGTCCGGTGACATTCTTTGACAATTTTAGGTTTTCACAGGAAGTGGCGATTCTAGAGTCTGTTGGGGCCCAAGGCAAAATTAATTGGGGGGGCGTCCAACCAGCGCTCAGCGGGGCAATGAGAGTGAATGCTGTCAGATGGGGCCCCCTTAGGGAGGCTTCCTACTGTCATTGCAAAATTGTCACAATATTTGTCGCTGATTTAGTTTACATTTGGTAAGCCCACTGGGCCCCCTACTTGTCTGGGGCCCCAAGCAGTTTCCTGCCTTGCCTGTTGACAAGCAGCAACTCTGTTCACAGGAATGATAACTCCTAGGAGCTCAACAGGAGTGAGTGCTGTCAGATGGAGCTCCCTAAGGATTTCCTGCGGTCATTGCAAACTTCACATATTTTGAGCCACTGCTGTGGTTTAAAGTTTGTCAGCCCTCTGGGGCCCCTGCAGGCCTGAGGCCCCAAGCAGTTGTCTACCTTGCCTGTTGACAAGCAGCGCCTCTGGTTGGACCTTCCTCACTATATTTACCAACCATCGTCTTGATATGACAAACTGTCAGTCTAACGGCAGCTACTACACACACGAGTTTAATGTTGTGCACATCAATGTTACAGTAGTTTTGGATTTCGCATTAGTTTTTATTAGTATTTATTTTTGTTTGCAATTTCAGTTTAGCAGCAACATGTAACTCTGACACCCAGTGTTTAGTGAGGGTACTGCAGTCCAAATTAAAAACATTGAAGAGAGCTGTCTCCCCCCGCCCCCTCCTCCCTAGAGTCGATGTGCATGCAGGTTTCCATGTCACGGACATCTAACAACATTATTTTAGTTTTCATTAGTTTTTGTTAACGATAACAACCCTGGTCCAGACTGGGGTGGCCCAACTGGGGCAACTGGGACTCATATCGGTGTGCCATTTGTGTGCACACACAGGTATGAAGAGCCTTTTATCGCCTCTGTACTTTAAAAGTTCATAGATGTTATGCATTAAGTTCTGTGCATAATTTAAAAAAGTAACACAACAGAACGGCAACATAAATATCTACGTCTGTAGTCAGAATTAAATAAATTAAGAATAAAAACTGTACACTGACTAACTTGGCACGTCACATTTACTGGCAACATTTCTACAACAATACAGTTTCAGTACCAAAACATATGGATGCTTATCCTCCGAGGGCTCCCGTTACTAGGGAATAATAAAAACAAAAAGATGTATTAGTTGTGAAATTACCTGCTGATTAAGTTGTTGATTTCTGTTGATCAATGAATCATCTGGTGGGCCTGTAACTGTGAGTACGATGATGGTCAACTGAAAATGATCAAACCCACTCACCCTCTTTGTCTGCCTCCCGCCACACTAATGAACAGGTGCAATAAGGTTAAATCACGCCCAAGAGCAAATTCCCGGAAATTATGTCAAACCTATATAAGGAGCGAAACATAAACAGAGGTGAAATACACATATGGTTGTACACTGAATATTCTTTCTCTTTTCTCACAGGGCGAAAAAGCAAGACGTGAAAACAGCGCTGTACACCTCAGATGAAAAAGGAGAGACTGGAGACCCGGGATGGAGGATTTCAGGCGGGCGTACCTGCGTCTGTGTAAGGAGGGAGGAGTGGAGCCTCAGGAGAGCGTTGTGGCTCAGCTCCAGGAGAGCAGGGTGTCTGCACAGGGCTGCAGACTGGACCTGAGCGGACAGAGTCTCTCTGTAGAAACCTGCTCTGTGCTCGCCAGGGCCTTACACAACAATACCGTGTTCACAGAGGTGTCGTTCAGCGACTGCATGCTCAGCGAGGAGGGTGAGTCCCAAACTGAATCACTGATAGTTTAATCGCATGTTTGAAATCCAGATCTGTTTATTATTCTTTTCTTTTTTTTTAGCTATTTGCCTTTAATAGACAGGTCAGTGTAAGAAGATAGAGAGAGGATATATGATACAGATGAAGAGAGATAAGGTGAGAGGGTGATTACACAGTCTCTTTTATATAAAGATGAATCAAGCAGAAACTTGGCAGATGAAGTAACTGCAGCGTCGATTATAAGTCATGTGTTGTATATAGTTTATTTTTGCTAACGTGACTTTTTTTCGCGTGTGCTTTTGTTTCTGGTAGTTGCCTCCTTGTAGAAGGACCTACGTTTATTCTAAGCCATAAAAACAACACATTTTATACGTAGTGTACGTGTTGTAAATCTCTAAAAAACAGCTTAAAAAATGTTTTTAATCTTAAGGGTCAGATATTCCCTCCCAAACAGGAGGAAATATTGCAATTTCTGGGAATATTTTCTGCGTTGGATGAATCAACATGTGGGTGATTCAGGGCCGCAGGATGGTGCTCTATATATAAACTAAGTTGTGCACGTTCATGGTAAATCTCCATACAGCATCAGAGCGACTCATTGGTCACTTTAAAAGTTATTGGACAACAATGTAGCTGTAAGTCATAGAGCTGGAAGATAAATGACACTGTGGTACACACATACACTTAGTTAGTAGATTCATTCATTCAGTGTTAGTTTGAGTCTGAATATGATCATCGACACTAACATCACAAAAAACATGTTTGTGTGTGACCTTCAGGTGCCAAAGTTCTTCTGTCTGGGCTGTTTGGTAACACAACTGTAAAAGTTCTGGATTTGAAGGTAACATCTGCCGAATTCTTGATTGACTTTGAGATTGAAGTTCTTTTGATATTGATATCAACGGTCGGTCGGTTGATGCAAATTATTGTTCCCAGGGAAACAACCTGAGATCAAAAGGGAATGAGGTGCTGGGAAAACTGCTGTCACGGAACAAGACTCTGCGTAGGTGGGTAAAGGGAATCTGTTTTTAAAGTTCACCACCTTCAACTTCCACAGAACTTCCATGTGCACCACGTTCCATGATTGTGTTTCCACAGAAAGCAGCGCCACTCCCCTCTGCTCCATTTCAAATCGTTCATTCATGACGGAGCCTGCAAGCACCCGTCAAGCTGAACAGAGTAGATTGACACGTACAGGATGTCAGACAAGGAAACACACAGAGCATCCGATCAATTTCAAAATAAAACACGGTCATCTGGTCGTATTTTCCATTAGTTTATCAACATTACGTCAAAACAGGCACAGAATGAACAAGAAATCAACCTCTCAAACACAAAGAAACTGGTTGTTTGTACGTTTTTCTCTTAATTCTCGCGTGATCTTGTAGTTCTCGTGTGATCTTGTGAAGCTGTGTGTACAGCTGCTATGGCTGCACTCGTGCTCCAGAAACTGACTCAGTGGGGCAGGGCGTGAGTCGGCTGACGGAGCAAAACAATGGAACGCTGTGTGCATGGACTATGTGGAAATTGCGGGTTAGGTATGCATTTAAGTGGCTTCATCCTGTTCCACGAGAAGAGGCTGAGGCACACTTTTCATTCGTGTATGTCTGTAGTCCATATTAATACATGATGAAAGTGACATGCTGTTTGCAGGCTGGTGCTGGAGTGGAACGCTCTCGGGGTGTGGGATGAAACCTTCTCGATCTTCTGTGAGGGTTTGGCCTCCAACAGCGTGCTGACACATCTGGACCTGCGCAACAATCAGATCAACCATCAGGGAGCATCCGAGCTGGCTCTGGCACTCAAACGCAACAACGCAGTGGAAGTGCTAGGTGAGTCACAAAGAAATGAAATATGAACTTCTACAACCTGGTGAATACTTTCTGATGTAATGTTCCAGCTTGAAGTTTCTTCTTCTTTGTTTTCGAGCTTTTAGTTGATAGACTTTGGCCGGTAAAAGTTGCAGATTTTCCTTTGAAGTTGGACTTCCAAATAGTGATTTTTAAAATTAAAGTAGTTGTCATTCCCCTTACTTGTTACTGACATAAGGGTTAAGCGTGGGGCTGATGATTGATCACAACAAACAGTGAAAAAGCCTGCATGTACCTGCATGTCTACACAATGTTTCCTGCAGCATTTTAAAGTTAAGGCAGCCGACTTAACAACACACACCATCTGCCTTAAAGGAGATCTTTTGTGCTGATCCATATTTAAATACATACATAAAATGTTACGATGTTGGATGTCCATACTAAACCTCGGCAAAGTGTTTTAAACACAAGACACACAGTTGTTGGCGTAATCCCCAAATGTGGTTTCCTGCTGCTCTGAACAAGACGTTACGAGGACTTTACGGACCTGACGTCTGGGTCTGACGTCTCATAGAGCAAAGCATGGAGCAAAGTTGTAGGGCACACCCACCCAGGCAGCTCTTGTAAGGACACGCCCACCCGGAAGCTCGCTCAAACTTCCCTTCGACTGCAAACTGAGCTGGCCAATCTGATGAAAGTTGGCACTTGGGGAGGCGGGCCTTAAAGAGACAGCAGCTGGAATAAACTGCTTCAGGCAGAGGCTGAAATGAGGGATTTTACTGATTCTAGTATCAGATAAAAAAGGAGGTTTTGGGTCATCCCCCACGATTCGGGGCCGCTTGTGATTGTCTGATCATTCACTGATAAACAGGAAGTGAAGATATTTTAATGCATGTTTTTGGGGGCTTTCACACAGAAACGTGTTGTAAAGCGTTGATATTTAATTGTGTATGGTTACTTTGTTTAAGTGTCTGTATCTATCATGCAGGTATCAGCTGGAGGTTTGAAATGACAAGAATCAGAAAGTTATCATCAGTAAAGTAACAGTCTGTAGCTCCAAACCTAGACGGAGCGGTCAGTTTTGGACTGAACGTATCGCCCCTCAATGAAAGCGCCTTCTGTGTTTCGTCTGACTACACAGCTAATGTTCACGCTGCAGCTGCAAACAGACTTACACACATCTGCTAAATGAACGGTGTATATATGTTACATGTTCAACATGGTCAAAGCTTATATGAGACAAATAACATGTTTCTGTAAATCACTGCAGAAGATTTATTTTTATTTTTTGTAAGGTTGATGTTCCTGAGTTAACAAATACTGTTATTGAAAATACACTCTGATGTTTTCAGATTAAAGCACTCTCTTCAGGTTTATCTAACTGCTTCTTATATCATTTTTATTACATTTTTTAATTTTTGTGTGTGTTTAATTTACTTTCTTAGTTACCCCCGGCCAACATGCCAGCTACCGCCTTAACGGGCAAATTTCCTGCGTGAACCACAGCTATCTAAATAATACAGAGTATTGTGCTGTTGGTGAACTAAAGCCTTTTGTGTTATTTTCACAGATCTGAGGTGGAACAACATCGGCCTGCTGGGGGGCAGGTCTCTGCTGGAGGCTCTGCAGAAGAACAAGAGCGTCAGGCAGCTGGAGACGGCTGGGAACAACATTCCTAGTGACACGTTTAGAGCACTCGGTAAGTTGTGTCTGTGCAAATTCACCCGACAACAAACATCTACTCTCACCTTAGGTGGGGTTTCAAGATTAAGATCAGGGTTTCTTGGGTGCTGGATAGCATGGTGGGTATGTCACACACCCCGTGTACAGAGGTTAGAGTCCTCATCCCGGCGGGCGTGTATTCGAATCCGACCTCAGCCTTTTGCTGCATATCATCCCCCTCTCTCTCCTCCCGACATTTCCTGTCTCTCTTTGGGCTGTCCTAATAAAGACACAAAGGCCCAAAGTTTAGATGAAATGTTATTAATATAACATCCATCCATTATCAATACCGCTTTTCCGGCATTTTCATAACTAGCGATGTGGCTGAGTTGACTGACAGGTCTTTGTAGCCTCAGCTCCACCTCATTAGCACTTTTCAGACCGCTGTTTATGCCCCTGTGACGTTTCAACTTTAATCTGAATATCGATGCGGCGAAATCGGGGGACGAAGTGATCCCACCTCTATAATGTTTTCGGAGTTAGTAACAGAGGCGAGAAGGTTTCAGTGGAACCAGCGGGGGAGCACACAGCGCTGTGTGTGCGTGTGTGCATGTCTGACTCTGTGTGTATGTGGAGGTCCTGCTGTGCTGGCCTTCTGCAACGCCAAAACACAATGAGAAATCACAGACTGGGACACCAACATTACACCGTCGTGGGGTCAATATGAATGTACAAAGACGAGATGACAGCTGAGCTTGGTTACGGCACTTTACGGAGCCAGTCTGAAAAGGGCTTTTGACTGTTACTACACTGAACAAACGTGAGGTAGAGTGACTGTCAGCACTTCTAAAATGGCGAGCACCCTCATTGGGCTTGAAAACACCTCTTCAGAAACCAATGGCTGACGTCACTGAGACTACATTCATGTTTTCATACAGACTATTGCTACACTACGTTCATCATTTCTGAGCAAGTAGACGCACGACTATTTTGTGTATTTGAATCTCAAACAGATTAACACCCAATGATACCTGTTACATACACGCATGCCTCCTCCACCCTTCATTCTCTTTCCTTCATGACCCTTTTCTTTTACTGTGTTCCCCTTCCAGAGCAGTCCATAGGGCACAACTCAGACCGACAATCCACCCTGAGAGAGAGCCGCAGCAGGTCCCAGGTCCTCAATAAGGAGATCCATAAACTAAAGGAGGAGAAGGGCCGACAGGTAACACTCTCCAAAACAAAATAATTATGATCAAGAACAGAAAACCTTGTGGATAAAGAATCAGGATGAAACTATAACAACTTCAACATAGGTATCTTTGAGGATTCTCATCGAATAGATTTTAGTGGCATTTTCACTATAGGATGAATAGCTCTGAAAAAGATTTTAAAAAACGATCAAAGACCAATTTTAAACTCATTATTTGCACGTCTTCGTCATGTATTTCCATAACGAAGTTAACACTGCTGACTAATATTTATATCCAGAGACAAATCAGTCAAACAGGTCTTGAAGTGAAGCCAAACACAGAGTCTCCATTTATCGGACAGATCGACAAACTTTTGCAGTTTCATTTAGAGCCTGCAGGTTTTTTGATTCGGTGTTTGTTTGATGTTTGTCGATACTCAAAAGAAATGTTTAGTCTTTTTTGATGCACGAGTGTCTTAACCTTTTAAGTTTTACTGCAGATTAAGGATTAAGATGAAGTTTGTTTGTTCTTCCCCTCTCTTTAAGTTCTTAAACCTGATGGAAACCATAGACAGGCAGAGGGAGGACATGGGACACTCCAACAGGTGAGTTGAAGTACTGCTGTGTACTCTCATTGGCCATACCCAACACAAAACAGGGATACTCATTTAGGCCGCACACTTTCTAATCTGTTAGTTCAATCACTACGTCTTCCAGAAATAAATTCAATCCTGTTTCCATGACCTCATGACTCCCTTTCTTTGTGATCAGGTCCACCTCCATTCAGATCGGCCAACTCCAGGAAGCTCTGAATGAGAGGAAGTCAGCTGTCAACTCTCTCACTGCCAAGTATGCTTTTCATTTTCCTTCTCTCCATGTTCACAATACAAAGAGCTGCTACTCAGTGTGCATGTTTGTGTAGAATATCAGTGATTGTGATCATTTCAAAAGCAAAGTATTACCTGGGGACCGCTCACCATTTCTAACAATTCTCGAGAACGCCTTTGTTTTTAATCCCGTATGAATCCACCATGACCATCAAACATTCCAGTGCAAATCATCTACCATATTTCAGACGTCCTCTGATAATAGTAACCCGATGTGAATCAGTATGTCTGTAATTTGGGGTGGTCATTTCTTTAAAGAAGGTTTCTACGGCTTTTTCTGCCCCTGTTTCTGACTGAGAATAATCAAGGCTGCGATGAACGTTGTAAACAAAGGTTTCGACAGCATTTTGTGTGCAAATGTAGCTGGCTCATCTCACCACGCAGCATGGAGACTCATTCACAGAAAGAGTGAACTAAAATCCATTCAATGGTAAATGGACTTGAGTTTGTATCGTTCTTTTCTAGTCTTCTGACGACTCAAAGCGCTTTCACACCGCAGGTCACACCTACACATTCACACACTGACGGTAGAGGCAAGAAGCATGAAACAGACGACAATAGCTCATTATTACTGCGGCTGCTGAAGAAAGGCTCACAGGGTTAGTGGAGACTCTCTCTACTCATTCAGCTCTGACTGCCACCATAACGAGGCTCTGCAGCAGACTGGATGTTAGAAACGCTGCCTTATAGCGCTAACAGTATGTGTACATTAAGGCTTTGTCGCCCACTCAACGGTGGGTGCACTACATCGGGTTTTCATATAGTAAAGAAGAGTGCAGCTCTTTTTGTGTTTTGGCACCTTCGCAGACCCCAGAGCCCGACATTTTCAATCGGAAACTTCAATCGTAAATTTGAGTTAATAACTGACGTTGATTATTAAATGTAATGTGCCGCACCAAACACTGATGATGGGAGTTATTCCCAAATTATCATCGCCATCATTGGGCTTCAAAACTCTGCTTTAGAAACCAATAGGTGACGTCACTGAGACTACGTCCATGATTTATTCAGATGATGTCCATTAATATTTACAGTCTATGGTTCCTTTTTTTGCACACACACAAGTTAAATCCCAATGAATCTCTTTCTGTTTCGCACAGGCTGCAGATGACAGAGGCTGCCCTCGCCCTCTCTGAGCAGAAAAACCACAACATGGGAGAGCTGCTGACACGAGTAAAGGTTGAGAAAGAACAGGAGAGGGAACGACAGAGCAGAGAGAGGAAGAAAGAGCAAGAGGTTTGTTCAGATGAGATGGTAAATGGACTTGAGCTTGTATAGCGCTTTTCTAGTTTTCTCAAAGCGCTTTTACACCCCATGTCACACCTACCCATTCACACACTGATCTGCTGTGTAGTGAGACCATCAGTAGTAACTAATCACATTCATACGCATTTGTACGCCACCGACGAAGCAGCAGCAGGAGCAATTCGGGGTTCAGTGTCTTGCCCAAGGACAAATCGGACATGTTGCTGCATGGGGAGATGGGGATCGAAACCTCGACCTTCCGGTTGAGAAACGACGACTCTACCAACTGAGCCGCAGCCGCCCAATCCTGAGAGAGAGAGACAACACAGCAACAAGTCATTTCACATTAGGAAACAAATTATTAACATATTCTTGCACCACAAAGTAAATAAAGGTCACAACGAGGGTAAATAATCAATTTGTGAAGCTAGCTGATCTTATGATGATTGATATCTGACAGCGACCTTTTAAGTCCATCAGGAAGTTCCATGACTCCAGTCATCTACTAAGAGTACAAAATAATTATAATGACAGAACAATAAGCTGGCAGCCGCAGCTCGGAGAGTAGTGTATGAAGCTTTGATCTGCTGCATAATTAAAGCAGAAGTTTGAAGATGACATTTTTAATAGAAACGATGCAATAGTGATACAAATCTAGACTTTTAAAAAGGGCTCGGTCATAAAGCAGATGCATGGAGTGCTGCATGGGTGTTGAAAAATGTTTTGATAAGAACGAGTCCCTCTGGTGGTCTTCAGTGCGGGGATCCAGCTTAGAAGCTTTTGCAGAGGTCTGAGGCACACAATCAAAAAGTAAATGGTTGTTTCAGTTTTATCCTCATGACTTCATTGAGCTAGTTTATGTGTCATAACTAAAGCACATTTGTTTGGCTCTGCCCCTGCACAGAGGGATTGTATATTGCTACAGGTCTTATCTTGTTAGGACGTTTTTGGTAGAAGGAAGGCGGTCCATGGTTGTGAAAGGGGTCACAGGATTGGCTGGTTTGCAGAGGTTAAGGTTTTGGAGGTTTTCTGCTTGATTACGGAGGGAGAGAGACTGGGCTCGCTAAAGGAAATTGGATTTTAAAAAACGCTTTCTAAAGAGTCTGAAGAGATTACCACACTGGCTAAACGGGGGATCTGGTGACGAGTGAAATACTGAGCCGGGCTTTGATCCTGCAGAAAGTGTAGTCGGCTTGATTGTGGATGAGTGGCAGATGTTAAGGGGTTAACTGTTTGTGGATCCACACCCAGGATTGAAACATTTCCATATTATGATAAGCTTGAATATGCACTATTAAAATAAGTCATGCTTGTTTTCATTAATGAGTGTACCGTGTGTGTTTCCATCCTGCAGGAAAGTGTACTCCGAGAGGGCAAACTCCTGAGAGAGACCCAAAACCTGATGGAAACCAACATCCAGCTCAGGAACAAAGTAAGAGTAACGTCTGTGCTTTAGCTGATCGTCTATATGAAGGTATCAGGCCCAACAATGAGCTTGTAAAGCGCTTTTCTAGTCTTCGGACTACTCAAAGCGCTTTTACACCGCAGGTCACACCTACACATTCACACACTGATGGTAGAGGCTGCGAAGTAAAGTGACCACCAGAAGAAACTAATCCCATTCATACACATTCATACTTCGCCGACGAAGCAGCGGGAGCAATTCGGGGTTAAGTGTCTTGCCCAAGGACACATCGGACATGTTGCTGCAGGAGCGGAGAAAAAAAAGGCGGAGCGACCTGAGAAAAGACGCTGGTTGCTGCGCTTTTCATCCAGGTGGCCGCTTTCTGCTGCTTACGCTCTCTACTCATTGAAAACAACTGAAAGAAGACGCTGGCGCTGAGAAAGAAATGCTAGGTGGACACGTAGCCTTAATGATTCTGAGTTGACTTATTTACTTCATTTGTGGTGTATAGATGGCTTAACAAGATTGTATTGTTTGAGCTTTTTTTTTACATTTGTGTGACAGGTGGAGGAGCTGGAGCGCAGGTGTAAGTCTCAGCAGCAGCAGATCTTTGAGGTGAAGCAGGAGCTGACCAACAGCACAGCAGAGCTCAAGCTGCGTCTAGCACAGGCAGAAGGTAACACACACTCCCCGGAGTTCATTAACAGATATAGAATCTCTTTCTTCTTCCCATGGAACCAATCAGAGATGTTCCTGTATGTCACTTTCTCACAGACCGTCTTGAAATAGAGAAGCGAAGGTCCAAGCAGGCTCTGGAGGACATGGACGGTCTCCGCCAAAAGGAGGCAAGTCCCCACACATATATTTTTACTATTTATATATTTTAAGTGAAGACACGTCTTCCTAAGTTTGGGATATGAGATTTGGAAACATCTAAAACCTTTCTCATAATCTAATAATAACAATAGATTAAATTGATATGGCACCTTTCACGGGACCCAAGGACGCTTTACTTGGTGGAGGGACCAAACAAAACGGAGAGCGATGGAGAGGCAGAGTGAAGGGAGAGTGTAGGCTGTGGAGAACAGATGGTGTTTGAGAAGTCGTTTGAATGAGTCCAAATATGGGCGATGCAGATGTCTGAGGGGAGGGTGTTCCAGTGGGAGGGGGCTGTCTCCATAGGTGCGGAGTCCGGTGTGTGGTATCGACAGCCGGCCAGTGTCAGAGGACAGGAGGTTTCGAGACCTGGTGTGTGGTTGGAGGAGGGCGTGGAGGTATTTGTAAGGGAGGAGGAGTATTCTGTATTTGATTCTGGATCTAATTGGAAGCCAGTGGAGGTGGATGAGGGTTGGGGTTATGTGCTGCCAGGGCTAAGTGCGGGTGAGGACTCTGGCAGCAGAGTTTGGACGTATTTGAGCCTGTCTAGGGTTTTGCAGGTCACCCCAGACAGGACTCCATTACAGTAGTCCAGACAGGTATGTTACGAAGGCCTGGATGAGGGTTTCTGCTACGTAGTCAAAGAGTGATGGCCGGAGTCGAGAGAGATATTTTTTAAATGAAAGAAGGTAGATTTAGTGATGGATTTGATGTGGGAGTGGGTTGAGTCCAGGATGATGCCCAGGTTCTACACCTCAGAGGATGGGCAGATCTAAAATTGATTCAAACAGTTTTAAACCATAGACTGTAAATATTCATGTTTGAAGCCTGAGTGATGTTTGAAGCTGAATCACTCAGAATGTGTATCACTCCACCTCAGCTCAGTGTTTTGAATGCATCTCCGTTTGTGAGGTGAGGAGGTGCTGACATGAAACTTATTCACTTGTGGACTATTTGTTGCATTTTTAACTTTTCTGTATGATGAACTTAAACTCGTATAAAATACATAAAGTTGACATTTCTGTGCAGGTGGAGCAAGTGAATCGACATCTCGAGGAGAGCGAGAGAACGCTGCAGGAGCGCATCTTCAAACTGGAGGGACAGCGGATCCAGTTGGAGGAGGTCAGAGTCTGCTTAAAGGATAATTATTGATTACACACTTACATTCACACAGAGTTTTAACAGAGTCATCATTGTATTTTTGATTACCCCTGTGCCAGTCTATCTGCCTTCAGGTGTTTGTGTGTGACAGCGACAAAGGCTCCTGAAGCCATCTGGACTTTGAACAAAGACTGTAGTGAAGAATTAACCGTTTAACTGCAATACACGTGTTTATGAGAACATCAAAGGATGTGAACGAGGTTACTTTTGATTTTAAAGGAAGATATTTCCTCAAAATGCAAAACATCTCATGGTGTGGCGATCAGTGAACTGCAGAAGAGTGCACGGATCTGGCACATCAACGATAACATAACGCTCTATTACTGATAGATTTCCATCTTAACAGAATTTCAATGGAAGCTTATGGGGTTCATGCCAAAGACTGAGTGGAGACTGTTTTTTTTTTTATTGAAGTGGGGGCGTATGTTTTCTCTGTAACTGTGTTTTTCCTAAAAGTTCGTTTATTCAAATCAACACGTTGGCGTCTCACGAACTGGGAATTTCCCACGTCTCGTGTCAAGTGGTGACTACACAGAACATGGGAACATGAGTAAGGTGTCTGGAGACAACACTTGTTATGATTTATTGATCTTAGTGCTGCACAGATTAAATATGATACTATAATGAATTCATTTAAAGGGACATTTTGTTTATTTCCTCTTTATGTCTATTTGTCTCATGCTGAATTCACACATTCACAAAACTCGTGAAACATTACCGAAACTTTCAGGGTGAGCTGCACGTGTGAATGCAAATGACCAAATCGTACACACAAACTTTATCCACATTTTTTTCCTGCCAGCCCTCTCGTAAAATGTCATCGTAAAGATTATAAGGTAGGCGTCAGCAGGGAAAAGTCTGGAAATTTGAGCCACTTGTGGGGGTGAAGACGTTTATGTCTAGCGATTGGTAAATGGACTTTCTAATCTTCTGACCAGTCAAAGAGCTTTTAAGGTCCTGACACACCAAGGAGATCGTCGGCCGTAGGTCATAGTTGGACCGACGGTGAGCAATCGTCGCCCTAGTTTTTGCTTCCGTCTGCCTTTTTGAGGCCGATTCAACATGTTGAATCAGCGTCAGTCGGCGCGGTTGGTGAGAGGAATCACTGTGATTGGCTGTTCAGCTAAGCGAATCAGTGCACAAGAAGAAAAAGGAGTGCTTCTTGTGAAAACAGCTTGAGTTAGATTTATAGTATGAAAAAAGAGTCTCTGGGCTGCATTACAATACAGTTGCAGCCTGCAGCTACTATTTTCCATCCATCACCAGCTCATATCATGACATGATTATTGGCCCAGGCCCCAGATAGATATTATTACGTTAGAAAAACAAACCAGCTAAACAAGAATTGACATCCCACAATACCAGGCCAGAGGATTTAACTGACAAGAAGATATATTCAACAGTGTTTGGGCTGTAAATATTTACGTTTACCGTCAACACTGATTAGACTTTTACATCCAACAAAATTTATTGTTACCCCTTAATTTGGTTTGAATCATTAGGGACACCTTTAGCACAGTGTGAGAAGCAGTGCTGAAATGTCCACTCTACCTGCTGCTGATCATGTCATATCAGATTATAACTTCTATGTGTTGTAGGAGCTGAGTAAAGCGAGAGCAGCATGTGTGACTGAGAGGGCCCAGGCAGAGGAGGAACTGGGGCGGGTTCGATCTCAAGTGCGCCTGGAGGAGGTGAGTTAAGGAATCTTTATCCCTGATCAGGTATTCTGATGTAACCAAGTGAAAATGTAGTCACTGGAGGACATTTATGTACAGCCTGGAAACAAATTTAGGTTCATCCCAGGCATCAGTAGATGAAGGGAAACCTTTGAGATGACGCGCTGCAACACTCAGTTTATAATGATCATATCATTATGACCAAAAAAAGCAAATAAGACCATCAGCAGCAAGATAACTATTTCTATTTTAACCCTTTAATGCCTGTAATGTGGCTAAGAGGTAAGTGTCAGACACAAAATGTTCAGCATGTTGAAGAAGCAGCCTTTTTTTCACAGCAAATATTCACAGTGAGTGTTTCACTTCACTGTGTTAAAGTGAGCAGGGTGAGAGTTATTGTCAGAAAACACTACCTAAACATGCATTCATTATCTATACCGCCCTGTTCGGGGTCGTGGTGGGCTGGAGCCGATTCCAGCTGTCATTTGGCGAGAGGCGTGGTTACACCCAGGACTGGTAGCCACTCAATCACAGGGCTGACGTATAGAGACAGACAACCAGCCACACTCACATTCACACCTACGCAATAGTCACCCATTAACCTAACGAGCATGTCTTTGGACTCTGGGAGGAAGCCGGAGTATCTGGAGAGAACCCACGCATGCACGGGAGAACATAGAAGGAGTCCAACAGGGATTTGAACCAGGAACCTTCTCGTTGTTTGTCAACAGCCTCACAGCAAGTTTAGAAATGAGATAAAGATGAACGTTTACAAATAACTAAAGACTAAAATCACTCAACCCAAATCTGTCTCATCAGCTTTTGTATAAAACAAAGCGGAATACACAAACTGAGATTAACAGCAGAATTTTTGTCAAATCAAACCTATGGTAGGGAATAGGGTTGTAATGATTAATCGTACAATCAATTCAAAGGGGTCAAGGTTCACATCGGTACTCTGAAAAATGAATCTCAATAATATGGTGAGCGTCAGCAGCTGTAGAGCAAGATTTAGAAATTGAGGACGCACCACCGTCTTTTAAATCGGAGGTGTGGAAGCATTTTGGCTTCAAGACAGAAAATGAAAGAGGTGAGAAGATAACAGACGAGACAAAAACTGTGTGTGAATATTGAAGAAGACAGAGAACTACACAAATAGCACAACCAACATGATGCAGCATTTAATCGACACCACAATGAGAAGCTCCAATCACCTCCCCTTGTTGAGAGAACAAAAACATTAAAAGACCAAACCACACTGACAAGCGGGTTAGCAGCTCCTAAAGGAATCTTCTTCACTCATCATCTGTCCAATAATTTCATTGCAATGAAACTTCAAAGATCTAGCAGTCTCTTGCTGGTTTCTCAAATCTGCCGACCTCTGCTTCAAATGTATCTGACACTTTCATTAAATAACTAAGAACTTTCAGTACAGGCTAACCATAAAGGAGTTGATAGATGAGAGTATCTACAGAAAATTACATTGATAGAGTAAAATATGGTTTCTATCATTTTGCATCCCTTAGTTCACGTTAGAGGTCTTCATGGGTCAAGCCAAACCGTTAGACTGTTGGTCATCATTTGATTAGGATTCATCCGGTCCTGGGTAGTTTCAGTTCTATCACTGCTGGTCCTGGTTTCTGGTCTCTTTAAATTAAAACACTTCAAGTGACTCCATGCTTGCTGTTATTTGTCCCCCCCCCCCCCCACTGAGCAGCAGGAGCATGTGTCATCAGTGGAGGAGAAGCTTCGCTCGGTGCGCTCCTCCATGCAGGAGGTGCAGCTGCACTGCTCCCAGCAGAAACAGACCGTCAGTGAGCTGCAGGCCAAGAACAGCCAGCAGAGCATCGAGATGGACGGACTGAGGCGCAGGATCGAAGAGCTCCAGCAGGTCAGGATCAACAAACTACCTGTTACACCAGAAGCTTCTGCCTTATGTGTCTGCATCCTTATCGTACCTAGAAGCCTTCTTTGTGCAGCTGCTCCAAGCGCTCGAGTTGAATATCTTTTAACCTACAGAAAGGCGCTGTTGATGTCAAGGGCGAGGCAATGCAAGTATCTGTGGCTCCGTCAGATAACTGTTGTTTTATGTGGCTGTGTGGTTGCAGGAGCTGTCGGGTAAGGACCAGGAGAGGGTGGCTGAGTTGAGCCGGGTGAGGGTGGAGCTGCAGGAGCAGATTGGACATTTACAGGCAGAGAGGACCGCACAGGGAGGACTCAAAGAGAAGATCAGTGCTCTGGAGAGAGAGATTAAAGGTGCTGCTTCACGCCAAATCACTTTTATTATTGTGACATACTACTTTTTTCAATTTGCATTAATTTAGGTAAGTCAATCTGTTGCATTTTGTAAAGGAAATGTTTGTTTTTTTAAGGAATACCAAGCAATTACCAAGGTTTAATTAAAGGAGACTGATTTGTTCAGAACATATGATGGTACCCTAGTCTTTATTGTAGATTTTAATGTATCCTATCATATCTCCCTTCACCTGTGGCTTGCTGTCCTGCAGTACTCAGCAGTAACCACAGAGAGGCGCTCCTGGACAAAGAGAGCGAGATGTCTTCCATGCTTGAGAAGCTGCGGCTCAAAGACGCAGAGATCCAGAGGATGAGGGAGGACGAGGCCAACAGAGCCAGCTACCTGCAGAGCGCCATCCTCACCTACGTTCAGGGCTCACCTCTAGGACACTTCAGCAGCCCAAAGAAATGAGCAGAGACCTGAACTCCTCAGCTGCTACCTCGGAGCCCTCGCCATGTTTCTGCACACGTCAGAACAGTCCAGCAGAGATTAAATATCCAGAAGATCTGGACTTTAACAGAAGAAAAGAGTGAAGCAACAACATGGGGGAGATATTTGGTGCTTGTCCGTATGGCTGTTTTTAAACCAAACACAATGTGCTGATAGAGGCGGGAAATGAAGGGTTAGACAAGTCTGAAATTGTCGGAACAAGTCCCACTTTTACAGTTCCAATGCATACTCTTTGTTCACAGGAAAAAGTATACTTGTCTGGTTTTCAATCATTTGTCTCAGTAAGAATAACTGTGTGTAAGACACTGTCAGAAATAATACTATAAAGATCTCAAACATGAGTCAGACAGCCAGGTGTAAACAGGAGAATAGTTTGTCCAACATATTTAAACGGCTTTATCTTGAGGTGAAAGTAAGAGTGAGAACGTTTGAACTTGTGTTAACGCTCCATTACTGTCGAGGCGGAAGAAGGAAAGTTTGGATTGTCTCTTAACCCCCCCCCCCCTCCCCCCCCCCCCCCCCCGCAGCTGTGTCCAGCTGTGCGTCAATCCCATTAGAGTATGGGAAGCCGTGGTTGAAAGCACTACCTCCAAGCTTTGTGTTTCGCTCTTCCATGCACTGAGCAACAACGACTGTAAGTAATAATTTAAACCTGTGTGTACTGTGCAGCCCTGTCCTGTCACATTTAAAGCCTTAATATTGAATATGTGTCAAAGTGGACGGCTGCTTCCCTCCAGCTCACAATCAGATCGCAGGACACCTGTTCCCAAAATGTTACCTGCTGTGTTATGACTTGACATTGTTGGAAATGTGATGTATATGTGTTGTTTAGTGTTTTGTTTTGTGTTTTTGATAAAGTGTCTTTTTTCAGTTAAATGTGTTTATTTGTGAAATAAATGTGATTCTCCGAGATATGTGCTTGATCTGAATGTGCTGCGCAAGGGCGTAGGTTTGGATTCAACATTGGGGGGGACACATTCTTTTTCTTGGGGGGGGGGGGGGGGGGGAGAATTTTGCGCGTCAAACACTTCATTTCCTGCATTCTGGTGAATTTTTATGCAACAATTTCTGCTTTTTCTGAATTAATTTATGGCAGAAATGTCTTTACTATGTATAGGAAGTTATTATTATTATTATTAATTATTATTAGCCTAATTATTCAACTGTATTGTTCATAACTTTCTGTTTAATCAATCACAAATTTAAGTCACAGATTCGATCATGTCATCAGATCAGGAAATTGAGAAATTGTACAAACTATATATTTGCTGGCCTTTGTTTTTTGTATTATTTGTAGGCAGTAGTTCCCAGACCCCCCCCCCCCCCCCCCCCCCCTCCTGCTCCCCTCTAAACCCCCCCTGCATTACAACATTACAGACTAAAAACTAAAATCCTTCAGAGAAGAATGAATTATTAATGCTCAAAACAAGTTTTCTCCTGATTTAGCTTTGACAATATTGTAAACTTAATATAATCAGCCTGCTGGTTAGTGGACGTGTATATCTCTGACTGCTCCTGCTGCACGTGATCATTTCGGACCCTGCAAGGTTTCATTTTACCGTCAAATTGGAAAAATATGGGGTTCCATTTGTGCCAAAAATATGTCGCCATGCACACTGTCTATGTCTACTGAACATGTGAGAAGACATTTGTCTATGTCTATTAAACGTTGAACTGTCCTTGTGTCATTTGACTTTGTCATTACATCGTGTCGTCATGATGTGTCATTTGACAAAGTGTTGTTATGATGTGTTGTTTGACAGTCTGTACATCGTTACTATGTGTCGTTACTACCTGTCGTCTGTATGTGTTGTTACTATGTGTCGTTACTTCGTGTTTCTATATTTGGACTTTTATTCAGATTGTTCTTGTTAGTAGGCTATGATGCATGAAAAATAAATGAGTGTTAGGGTACAATACTGAAGTGGTACAGCTCTGCTGGGAGTTTCCCTCCGCTGACCTCAAAGGGTAAGCCGGGAAAGGGGCGCCCGGTGCCACCGCGGTAGCAAGGCATCACGACGTTGTCAGACGACACATCAAGACGACACGAAGTAACGACACATAGAAACGACGTACAGACTGTCAAATAACACATCATAACAACACTTTGTCAAATTACACATCATGACGACACGATGTAATGACAAAGTCAAATGACACAAGGACAGTTCAACGTTTAAAGTAGACATAGACATATTTTTGGCACAAATGGAACCCCATAGAAAAAATGCTGTCGGATATTGTCCGTGTTTATTGCACTTCAGTTGACCTCTATACAGTTAATGGGACACTAATGCAAACACCAACCTGTTGCTCTTGCTTTGTCTCGTTATCACTGTCTGCGCCCGCGACCATAGACTGTATAAAACCACGACTCCTAACCTGACCGGACCTGATCCATTGACCAAGCGTGAGCGAGAGTAACGTGTTTGCACATGCACTGTGACTGTGCGGCAAGGTTAAGATGGTATGGTCCACTATAGGGGTGTCTGAAATGATTGGGAAACGTATTTACAGGTCAGAATGATATATAAATGTTTTGAGCCACCTGAAATGTTTTTCATTACCTCTTTTTTGACCTTTTAAAAAAAAATCTTTCTAAATATTGGGGGGGACAAATCTACCTTTTCTAAATATTGGGGGGGACACATCCCCTGCGTCCCCCCCGAAATCTACGCCTATGGTGCTGCGTGTTGTGGAGGTGGGGTGGGGAAGTACGAGGTCAGGTACAGCCAAAGATCCTTAATTGTCAAGATGGATCACTGAATGTAGAAACACGTTCCTGTAGCTAGTGTCGTAGTACTCGACATGTATCGAGACTACTCGGTCTCGTCTCGGTATCTAAAACATTTTTACTCAAATCAAGACCACCACTGATTGGCTATTTTTCCAGGTTGTCAATGTGATTAGAATCCTCTTTCTAAAAGAACGAATAACTTTAATTCATTTGTAATTTTATTTTTATCCCCCGGTTACGACTGCCCTGGTCTTGGTCTTGGTCTTGACTCGTCTCGATCCCTAAATGTCTTGGTCTTGTCTCGGTCTCGGAGCACTCTGGTCTCGGTAAGTGTGGTCTTGACTACGACACACCTACTGTATTAGGTGCTCGTAAAGAGTTATCAACGTAATTACTTATATTCAATAACTCAAATTTTGATTAGCTTAATTATCCCTGTAAAAAATATGGAAATCCAAAATAAGGCTGAGATTAAGAAATGTAACACGTTGAAGCAGTGACTGATTCCCATTCAAAGACATTTATTATAGAAAATGGATAAAACGTGAGGGGAAATGTTGCATTCAGGGACCATCTGTGCCTCATTTCCAGACAGGGCACGGTTATTTGTACAGCAACTGACAAGTCAAAAAGTTAAAGAGCTTTATTTTGAATCATGGGTAAGGCTACAAAAAGCAGTAGCAAAAATTATTCTGAGAACTGTATCTGGACTTTGTGTTGGCTTCACACACAAACAGGAAGCATCAACTGTAAGCTTTTCAAATTAAATCTTTTAAACTGAAGTGTCAGAATTGTAACTTGAGCTGTTCCATCTCGTCTGAACGTCGTCATGGAGACGATTTGTGGGCACTTCTTACAGTTCAGTCTGAACGTCTTCAAGAAGACTGAGCGAGTTGAGAATGTTTAAAGGGCCCAATCTTTGACATGGATCAGCGACGCCAGTCCGAAATCTGATTTGTAGTCTAAACGACGTCAGAGCTGATACCAACATAAGATCAAATCTGTCTCATGTCCTCGTGTCAGTGGGTGCAGCTGTAGCCCCTCTGCAGGAGAGCGGAGGCTTCAGAATAGCGGAGGCGTGGCCAAACAGCACTTTGTTTTGGTTTCATACTGGTGCTCAAGGGCGACATCTACTGGATCAAAAAGTCGCTCATTCTGCCTTTAATAATATGCTTGTTAAATAAATAAATATTAATGATTTTAAATAAAAAATATCCAATACAATTTTAATTTCTAATATTTAATGAAATATATACAAAACTCAAACTCTTAATATTTAAAAATAAAATGGAAGTCAGTTCAGCAGGTCTAGGTTGATCTCTTGTCTTCACTGACTTCAGTTTCTCGGCCTTTCTCTCTGCAGGTATTTTCTTTTTTCAAACGCATCGCTGCGTTCTCGTCCCTCAGAACACGCAGGCTTTCCTGAAGAGAGTTGATTGCTACCTCCATCCCTGCTTCGCCTTCATTGAGTTCCTTCTTGGATTTCTCCAGCTCCTCCTCCAGCTGTTTCACCCTCTTCTGACTCTTTTCCGCACATTCCCTCAGTTCGTAAGCAGCGATCTCGTCTTTGAGGTTGATCACGTCTTTATAATGTTTTTTTTTTGCAGCAAACCTTTTAGCGCACGACTCTTGCTGAGTATACAGATTGTATTCAAGACTGAAGATTTCGCTCTTCATGTGTTTTCTGAGATCCATAACTTCTCTCCTGGAAATCTTTAACTGTTCCTTCAGATTTTTCTCTGTCATCTGCCACTTCTCTTCACGATCCCTTAGTTTCTGGGCCGCATGTTCTTCTTTGAGACGGAGCACCTCTTTGTGGCGATCTTCCACGACAGCTAGCCTCGCAGCGTTCTCCTCTCTCAGAATGCGCAGACTTTCCTCATGAGAGGTGATCGCTCTCTCTACTTGTTGTCTGCATTCATAAAGTTCACTCTTGGATTCCTGCAGCTGTTGCACTCTCATCTGCCATGTGTCTTCACTTTCATTTGGCTCAGAGGCAGCATTCTCATCTCTGCAGCTATCTTCCTTTTTAGATATCCTTGCAGCACTTTTGTCTGTCAGAGTGCTCAGACTTTCCTGAAGACCGTTGATTTCTTCTTCCAGCTGTGTTTTGCCTTCATTGGATTTATTCAGCTCCTCCAGCAGCTGTTTCACTTTTATCTGCCACTTATCCTCACAGACCTCCAGTCTCTGAGCAGTATCTTTCTCTTTTCGGCTGATCACTTCTCTGCATTGATCTTCCGTGGCGTAAAGCCTTGTAGCATCCTCCACTTTCTGAAGGTGCATAGCTTCTTTAAGAGACGCGATCTTGCTCTCTGCTTGCTTCCTGCATTCAGTAAGTTCTCTCCTGGACACATTTAACTCTTGCTCCAGCTTTCTCACCATCATTCTCAACTTTTCTTCAGCTTCCCTCACTTTTGTGGCAGCGATCTCCTCTCCGTGGTCAGCTCCCTTTTCAGAAAGCCTTGCAGCGTTCTCTTCTTCCATAAAGCGATCACTTTGGTTCCTGTTGGAATCTATTTCAAACTGTGTTTTGCTTTCTTTGAGTTCGTTCTTAGATTTTGTCAGCTCATCCACCAGCTGTCCCACCCTCATCTGCCACTTCTCCTCACAATCTCTCAACCTCTGGGCAGCATGTTGCTCTTTCAGGCTTATCACTTCTCTGTAGTGATTTTCCACGTTAAAAAGCTTTGAAGCGTACTCCTCTCTCTGCAGGCGCTGAGTTGCCTCAAGAATGGTGATTTGTCTCTCTATTTCTATTCTACCTCCCTCAAGTTCAGAAACATTTGCTGAAGCGTTCACCTCCCTGCAGTTATTTTCCAATTTAGAACGCATTGCAGCGTTCTCGTCTCTCAGAACGCTCAGACTTTCCTGAAGAGAGTGGATTTCTCTCTCCAGTTGGGTTTTGCCTTCATTGGCCCCTCTCACGATCACTTGCATCTCCTCGGTTAGCTGTTCCACTCTCATCCGCCACCTTCCATTACACTCCCTAAGCTTTGTATCTGCGTTGTCCTCTAAGAGGCGGACCGTCTCCTCATGATGCTCTTTTACTTCAGAAAGATTTCTCGCACATGTCTCTTGCCGATAATACAGGCTTTGCTCCAGCGTAAAGACTCGGTTCCTCATGTGGTTGTTGAGAGAATAGAGTTCTCTCTTGGATACCTTTAACTTTTCCTTCAGCTCTTTCACTGTCATCTGCCACTTTCCCTCACATTCATTTAGTTTCTGGGCGGCAACTTCCTCCTTGAGACGGAGCACCTCTTTGTAGCTATCTTCCGTGGCAGAGAGCCATGCCGCGTTCTCCTCTCTCAGAAGGCGCAGACTTTCCTCGAGAAGGGAAGGTTCTTTTTCCATTTGTGTTTTACCTTCATTGAGGTCCTCCTCTTGTTTTTTGTCGGTACTCTCCTCACTGCAGTTATCATCCTTTTGAGAAAGCATTGCAGCATTCTCGTCTTCAAGAATGGGCGGACTGCCCTCAGAGCTTCTTTCTTTCTCCATGGGAGGTCTGCCTTCACAAAGTGCTCCCTCCAGCTGTCTCACTTTCATCTGCCACTTCTCTTCACATTCACTCAGTTGTTGGGCAGCACTTTCCTCTCTGATGCTGATCATCTTCTCATAGTGTTCTTTCAGCATACAAATATTCATTAAATTCTCCTCCTCCTTCATGTGAATACTTTCCGCAAGAGTGGCCATTTCTCTCTGTAAGCGTGTATTGCCTTTATGAGGATTTCTCCCCGACTCCTTTATCTCTTCCTCCAACTGTCTCACTTTAGTCTTCCACTTCTCTTCGCAGTCCCTCAGTTGTTTGGCAGCATTTTCCTCTTTGAGGCTGATCCCCTCCCTGCACTGATCTTTCACGGCAGAAATCCTTGCGAAATTCTCCTCTCCCTGAATGATCAGACTTTCCTCGAGAGATTTGATCTGTCTCTCCAGCTTTATCACTCTAATCTGACACTTTTCTCCACATCCCTCAAGTTTTTTGTCAGTATTTTCCTCTCTACAGTTGTCTTCCTCTTCAGAAGGCATTGCATCGTTTTTTTCAAGAGTGGGGATTTCTCTTTCTTTTCTGATTCTGCCTTCATGGATTTGCATCGTGCAAGCTTTTACCTCTTGTTCCAGCTGATTCACTCTCCTCTGCCACTTCTCTTCACAGTCTCTCAGTTGTTTGTCAGCGTTTCCCTCTTTGACGCTGATCACCTCCTCATAGTGTTTTTTCATCACACGAACACTTTCCTCGAGAGTTACGATTTGTCTCTCCAATCGGAATTTATCTTCATTTGTTTTTATCTTGGATTGCTTCACCTCTTGTTCCAGCTGTTTCACTCTCATCTGCCATTTCTCATTGGTTTCCTTCAGTTGTTTGGCAGCATTGGCCTGTTTGATGCTGATCACCTCCTGGAACTGATCTTTCACGGCAGAAATCCTGACAAAATTTTCCTGCCCCTGAATATGCAGATTTTCCTCAAGAGAGGTGATTTGATTGATTTGCTTTCTGCATTCATTCTTGGTTTCTTTCACCTCCTCCTCCATACGGTCACTGAGTGACTGAGCAGCTAACAGCTTTGTTTTAAGATCAGTTATTTCTTCCTGCTGTTCTTTGCTCTGGTCCTGCAAGGATTTCCTCTCCTCCTGAAAGTCCTCCTCCATCTTTTTTATGATGGCCCTCATGTCTGCGCCCTGCTCAGTCTCACTCTTAAAGCTTTGTAGCTCCTCAGAGTTGCTGTGCCTCTGCTCAACCAGCATTGAATTCTCCTCCCTCAGGCTCTCGTTCTCACGCTCAAGTTTCTTGATTGTATTCTGACCTGAGCGATTAGCTGTAAAAAGCCTATCCACAAGTGATTTGGGAGACGTAGACGTTGCAACGTATTGCCCTTTTTCAAAAGATTGTGCAATGTCATGATTGCGTAATACTGGGGCACGCCACAAGCCAAAACTTGGCAATTGTCTCTCGTTTGGCTCCATTTTTTTTTACACTTGTGTAAAGGTTGTTGATGAAGAAAGGCGTTTCTCGATTCACTTGGTGTTTGTTGCACGTTAGCTGTGAGAAGTTGTCCCTTGTAGAGCACAGTGTGTCAGATCTGTGTTTAAGTGAATGTTTAGTGATCATGTGGGCAGTGATGTCATCGATCAAAGGCACCTCTGATCTTTAAAGAAGTTGTTTATTTTTAAATTATGGCCCCATTAGTTTGGAACTTGACTGTTGCTAAGCAACCCAAACATTTTCCTTACAGACTCGCTGTGATTGGCTGTTAGGTGTAAGCAATCCCTGATTGGTTGGTTTGATTCAGACCAAATTTAAAAAAAAAACACAAAAAATCTGGCAGAAGGCAACATGGAGTTCCAATTGAATTCAACCAAACGTTGTCATAGCAACCTTTTAAATCCTGAACATTCTCCTCACAGGGTCCCTGTGATTGGCTAGTTATAAGCAACCTTAACCTTATTGGTTGTTTGAGTCCGGCCTGATAAGTCAAAAAAATAAGACGTACAAAGCAGGGTGCTCACAGACACAGATCAGAAACACACAAACTCAAAGCTTAATTCAATATCAAGATCTTCAACCAGTCCATTTGCCTTTGGATCAAGCTTCCAATTTACCGTGAGCTGGGGCCCGTTTCAGAAAGCAGGTTTTGTGCAAACACTGAGTCAGTTAACCCTGAAATGAGGGAAACTCTGAGTTTTCTGTTTCAGCAGGGGAGGTCACTCAAACCCGAGAAAGAGGGGTAACTCAGGCCCGTTCCAGAGGGAGAGGTTACTTTAGCTCTGAGTCAGTTACTATGGTAACTGAGTCTGTGAACCTAACCTGGTCGGGAGCAGGTTTTCTTCAATGAACCCCGAGTTTCTCCTCGTCTCCTCCCTCTTTCAGAGCCAGAAACGCCGTTTCATTTCCTCATTCTTTCATTCAGTCCGTATCACGCCGTGTTAGTGAAGATTCACAGTTTGTCTGAATACAAATCCAGGTTGTTTTAGTATTATATGTTAGGTAGGCTATACTCTAGCGTATAAAGGAACTATTTTGTTGAACATGGAATGTATTTTAGTATCGGGGCTCCATTAATGTTGGCTTTTTCTCCTCATGGTGCACGCGCTGAACACCGAGTGAACCTACTCAGAGTCGATTTAACAAACTCAAATCAGCTGATCTGGAACCGAAAACTCAGAGTTTCCCACCTGAGGGTAAATCAGCTCAGAGCTCAGAGTTAGACTGAGAGTTTGTTGAACCGTCTTTCAGAAACGGGCCCCAGGATGACTGAGAACCTACACAGATAACCATAGTTAGGCGGGTAGCTGACATGATTGACAGGCGGGCTCGATGTCTAACAGTCTTTAAAAAAAGCAAAAAAGCACAACAAACTTAAAGAAAACTACAAACTTTATTAAATAAACAGATAAACAGACAATCGTCCAGACATTTGGAACAGGGTAGGGCTGCTTAAAAATATCGATTCATCAATGCATTGCAATTATTTTTTTCCCAATTCAATATCGATTCAGGGAAATCCTGAGATCGATGACTCCCCACTCCAGTATGCTACTTCTGCATACTGCACTTGAATGTTTTAGTCTTTGTTCATTAAATAATTATACAACGATGAAATACATTTTTTAATCAAATATCAGAAGGTACTGTGATTAGTTATCTGGGTATTTCTGTCATCTATGCATATTATTAAATCGATTTCGAAGCATAGTGATCAATACTGAATCCACTCGTGACCCAAAGAATTGAAATTGAATTGAATTGTGAGGTTGCGGACAAAACCCAGCTCTAGGACAGGGGTGTCGTAATTCCACCAGATGCGTGTTCGCAATAAAAATGATTTTAAATAAAAAATATCCAATACAATTTTAATTTCTAATATTTAATGAAATATATACAAAACTCAAACTCTTAATATTTAAAAATAAAATGGAAGTCAGTTCAGCAGGTCTAGGTTGATCTCTTGTCTTCACTGACTTCAGTTTCTCGGCCTTTCTCTCTGCAGGTATTTTCTTTTTTCAAACGCATCGCTGCGTTCTCGTCCCTCAGAACACGCAGGCTTTCCTGAAGAGAGTTGATTGCTACCTCCATCCCTGCTTCGCCTTCATTGAGTTCCTTCTTGGATTTCTCCAGCTCCTCCTCCAGCTGTTTCACCCTCTTCTGACTCTTTTCCGCACATTCCCTCAGTTCGTAAGCAGCGATCTCGTCTTTGAGGTTGATCACGTCTTTATAATGTTTTTTTTTTGCAGCAAACCTTTTAGCGCACGACTCTTGCTGAGTATACAGATTGTATTCAAGACTGAAGATTTCGCTCTTCATGTGTTTTCTGAGATCCATAACTTCTCTCCTGGAAATCTTTAACTGTTCCTTCAGATTTTTCTCTGTCATCTGCCACTTCTCTTCACGATCCCTTAGTTTCTGGGCCGCATGTTCTTCTTTGAGACTGAGCACCTCTTTGTGGCGATCTTCCACGACAGCTAGCCTCGCAGCGTTCTCCTCTCTCAGAATGCGCAGACTTTCCTCATGAGAGGTGATCGCTCTCTCTACTTGTTGTCTGCATTCATAAAGTTCACTCTTGGATTCCTGCAGCTGTTGCACTCTCATATGCCATGTGTCTTCACTTTCATTTGGCTCAGAGGCAGCATTCTCATCTCTGCAGCTATCTTCCTTTTTAGATATCCTTGCAGCACTTTTGTCTGTCAGAGTGCTCAGACTTTCCTGAAGACCGTTGATTTCTTCTTCCAGCTGTGTTTTGCCTTCATTGGATTTATTCAGCTCCTCCAGCAGCTGTTTCACTTTTATCTGCCACTTATCCTCACAGTCCTCCAGTCTCTGAGCAGTATCTTTCTCTTTTCGGCTGATCACTTCTCTGCATTGATCTTCCATGGCGTAAAGCCTTGTAGCATCCTCCACTTTCTGAAGGTGCATAGCTTCTTTAAGAGACGCAATCTTGCTCTCTGCTTGCTTCCTGCATTCAGTAAGTTCTCTCCTGGACACATTTAACTCTTGCTCCAGCCTTCTCACCATCATTCTCAACTTTTCTTCAGCTTCCCTCACTTTTGTGGCAGTGATCTCCTCTCCGTGGTCAGCTCCCTTTTCAGAAAGCCTTGCAGCGTTCTCTTCTTCCATAAAGCGATCACTTTGGTTCCTGTTGGAATCTATTTCAAACTGTGTTTTGCTTTCTTTGAGTTCGTTCTTAGAATTTGTCAGCTCATCCACCAGCTGTCCCACCCTCATCTGCCACTTCTCCTCACAATCCCTCAACCTCTGGGCAGCATGTTGCTCTTTCAGGCTTATCACTTCTCTGTAGTGATTTTCCACGTTAAAAAGCTTTGAAGCGTACTCCTCTCTCTGCAGGCGCTGAGTTGCCTCAAGAATGGTGATTTGTTTCTCTATTTCTATTCTACCTCCCTCAAGTTCAGAAACATTTGCTGAAGCGTTCACCTCCCTGCAGTTATTTTCCAATTTAGAACGCATTGCAGCGTTCTCGTCTCTCAGAACGCTCAGACTTTCCTGAAGAGAGTGGATTTCTCTCTCCAGTTGGGTTTTGCCTTCATTGGCCCCTCTCACGATCACTTGCATCTCCTCGGTTAGCTGTTCCACTCTCATCCGCCACCTTCCATTACACTCCCTAAGCTTTGTATCTGCGTTGTCCTCTAAGAGGCGGACCGTCTCCTCATGATGCTCTTTTACTTCAGAAAGATTTCTCGCACATGTCTCTTGCCGATAATACAGGCTTTGCTCCAGCGTAAAGACTCGGTTCCTCATGTGGTTGTTGAGAGAATAGAGTTCTCTCTTGGATACCTTTAACTTTTCCTTCAGCTCTTTCACTGTCATCTGCCACTTTCCCTCACATTCATTTAGTTTCTGGGCGGCAACTTCCTCCTTGAGACGGAGCACCTCTTTGTAGCTATCTTCCGTGGCAGAGAGCCATGCAGCGTTCTCCTCTCTCAGAAGGCGCAGACTTTCCTCGAGAAGGGAAGGTTCTTTTTCCATTTGTGTTTTACCTTCATTGAGGTCCTCCTCTTGTTTTTTGGCCGTACTCTCCTCACTGCAGTTATCATCCTTTTGAGAAAGCATTGCAGCATTCTCGTCTTCAAGAATGGGCGGACTGCCCTCAGAGCTTCTTTCTTTCTCCATGGGAGGTCTGCCTTCACAAAGTGCTCCCTCCAGCTGTCTCACTTTCATCTGCCACTTCTCTTCACATTCACTCAGTTGTTGGGCAGCACTTTCCTCTCTGATGCTGATCATCCTCTCATAGTGTTCTTTCAGCATACAAATATTCATTAAATTCTCCTCCTCCTTCATGTGAATACTTTCCGCAAGAGTGGCCATTTCTCTCTGTAAGCGTGTATTGCCTTTATGAGGATTTCTCCCCGACTCCTTTATCTCTTCCTCCAACTGTCTCACTTTAGTCTTCCACTTCTCTTCGCAGTCACTCAGTTGTTTGGCAGCATTTTCCTCTTTGAGGCTGATCCCCTCCCTGCACTGATCTTTCACGGCAGAAATCCTTGCGAAATTCTCCTCTCCCTGAATGATCAGACTTTCCTCGAGAGATTTGATCTGTCTCTCCAGCTTTATCACTCTAATCTGACACTTTTCTCCACATCCCTCAAGTTTTTTGTCAGTATTTTCCTCTCTGCAGTTGTCTTTCTCTTCAGAAGGCATTGCATCGTTTTTTTCAAGAGTGGGGATTTCTCTTTCTTTTCTGATTCTGCCTTCATGGAGTCGCATCGTGCAAGCCTTTACCTCTTGTTCCAGCTGATTCACTCTCCTCTGCCACTTCTCTTCACAGTCTCTCAGTTGTTTGTCAGCGTTTCCCTCTTTGACGCTGATCACCTCCTCATAGTGTTTTTTCATCACACGAACACTTTCCTCGAGAGTTACGATTTGTCTCTCCAATCGGAATTTATCTTCATTCGTTTTTATCTTGGATTGCTTCACCTCTTGTTCCAGCTGTTTCACTCTCATCTGCCATTTCTCATTGGTTTCCTTCAGTTGTTTGGCAGCATTGGCCTGTTTGATGCTGATCACCTCCTGGAACTGATCTTTCACGGCAGAAATCCTGACAAAATTTTCCTGCCCCTGAATATGCAGATTTTCCTCAAGAGAGGTGATTTGATTGATTTGCTTTCTGCATTCATTCTTGGTTTCTTTCACCTCCTCCTCCATACGGTCACTGAGTGACTGAGCAGCTAACAGCTTTGTTTTAAGATCAGTTATTTCTTCCTGCTGTTCTTTGCTCTGGTCCTGCAAGGATTTCCTCTCCTCCTGAAAGTCCTCCTCCATCTTTTTTATGATGGCCCTCATGTCTGCGCCCTGCTCAGTCTCACTCTTAAAGCTTTGTAGCTCCTCAGAGTTGCTGTGCCTCTGCTCAACCAGCATTGAATTCTCCTCCCTCAGGCTCTCGTTCTCACGCTCAAGTTTCTTGATTGTATTCTGACCTGAGCGATTAGCTGTAAAGAGCCTATCCAGAAGTGATTTGGGAGACGTAGACGTTGCAACGTATTGCCCTTTTTCAAAAGATTGTGCAATGTCATGATTGCGTAATACTGGGGCACGCCACAAGCCAAAACTTGGCAATTGTCTCTCGTTTGGCTCCATTTTTTTTTACACTTGTGTAAAGGTTGTTGATGAAGAAAGGCGTTTCTCGGTTCACTTGGTGTTTGTTGCACGTTAGCTGTGAGAAGTTGTCCCTTGTAGAGCACAGTGTGTCAGATCTGTGTTTAAGTGAATGTTTAGTGATCATGTGGGCAGTGATGTCATCGATCAAAGGCACCTCTGATCTTTAAACAAGTTGTTTATTTTTAAATCATGGCCCCATTAGTTTGGAACTTGACTGTTGCTAAGCAACCCAAACATTTTCCTTACAGACTCGCTGTGATTGGCTGTTAGGTGTAAGCAATCCCTGATTGGTTGGTTTGATTCAGACCAAATTTTTAAAAAAAACACAAAAAATCTGGCAGAAGGCAACATGGAGTTCCAATTGAATTCAACCAAACGTTGTCATAGCAACCTTTTAAATCCTGAACATTCTCCTCACAGGGTCCCTGTGATTGGCTAGTTATAAGCAACCTTAACCTTATTGGTTGTTTGAGTCCGGCCTGATAAGTCAAAAAAATAAGACATACAAAGCAGGGTGCTCACAGACACAGATCAGAAACACACAAACTCAAAGCTTAATTCAATATTATTATTAACACGTAAAGATCTAAATTGGTTATTTTAACCAAAATATTGAATAATGTGACATACTGTAACTTTAATACCAACACTTTCCACAATGTGAAAAGGTGACGTTTCACCTCTCCTCTTCCGAAAGGCTTCTTCAGTTCTAAACTATCTGGTGGACGGAGCTAGAAATGTAAGCCTCTGTGGAGAGGTGAAACGTCTTCAAGATCTTCAACCAGTCCATTTGCCTTTGGATCAAGCTTCCAATTTACCGTGAGCTGGGGCCCGTTTCAGAAAGCAGGTTTTGTGCAAACACTGAAACCCTGAAATGAGGGAAACTCTGGGTTTTCTGTTTCAGCAGGGGAGGTCACTCAAACCCGAGAAAGAGGGGTAACTCAGGCCCGTTCCAGAGGGAGAGGTTACTTTAGCTCTGAGTCAGTTACTATGGTAACTGAGTCTGTGAACCTAACCTGGTCGGGAGCAGGTTTTCTTCAATGAACCCCAAGTTTTTCCTCGTCTCCTCCCTTTTTCAGAGCCAGAAACGCCGTTTCATTTCCTCATTCTTTCATTCAGTCCGTATCACGCCGTGTTAGTGAAGATTCACAGTTTGTCTGAATACAAATCCAGGTTGTTTTAGTATTATATGTTAGGTAGGCTATACTCTAGCGTATAAAGGAACTATTTTGTTGAACATGGAATGTATTTTAGTATCGGGGCTCCATTAATGTTGGCTTTTTCTCCTCATGGTGCACGCGCTGAACACCGAGTGAACCTACTCAGAGTCGATTTAACAAACTCAAATCAGCTGATCTGGAACCGAAAACTCAGAGTTTCCCACCTGAGGGTAAATCAGCTCAGAGCTCAGAGTTAGACTGAGAGTTTGTTGAACCGTCTTTCAGAAACGGGCCCCAGGATGACTGAGAACCTACACAGATAACCATAGTTAGGCGGGTAGCTGACATGATTGACAGGCGGGCTCGATGTCTAACAGTCTTTAAAAAAAGAAAAAAAGCACAACAAACTTAAAGAAAACTACAAACTTTATTAAATAAACAGATAAACAGACAATCGTCCAGACATTTGGAACAGGGTAGGGCTGCTTAAAAATATCAATTCATCAATGCATTGCAATTATTTTTTTCCCAATTCAATATCGATTCAGGGAAATCCTGAGATCGATGACTCCCCACTCCAGTATGCTACTTCTGCATACTGCACTTGAATGTTTTAGTCTTTGTTCATTAAAGAATTATACAACGATGAAATACATTTTTTAATCAAATATCAGAAGGTACTGTGATTAGTTATCTGGGTATTTCTGTCATCTATGCATATTATTAAATCGATTTCGAAGCATAGTGATCAATACTGAATCCACTCGTGACCCAAAGAATTGAAATTGAATTGAATTGTGAGGTTGCGGACAAAACCCAGCTCTAGGACAGGGGTGTCGTAATTCCACCAGATGCGTGTTCGCAATAAAAATGATTTTAAATAAAAAATATCCAATACAATTTTAATTTCTAATATTTAATGAAATATATACAAAACTCAAACTCTTAATATTTAAAAATAAAATGGAAGTCAGTTCAGCAGGTCTAGGTTGATCTCTTGTCTTCACTGACTTCAGTTTCTCGGCCTTTCTCTCTGCAGGTATTTTCTTTTTTCAAACGCATCGCTGCGTTCTCGTCCCTCAGAACACGCAGGCTTTCCTGAAGAGAGTTGATTGCTACCTCCATCCCTGCTTCGCCTTCATTGAGTTCCTTCTTGGATTTCTCCAGCTCCTCCTCCAGCTGTTTCACCCTCTTCTGACTCTTTTCCGCACATTCCCTCAGTTCGTAAGCAGCGATCTCGTCTTTGAGGTTGATCACGTCTTTATAATGTTTTTTTTTTGCAGCAAACCTTTTAGCGCACGACTCTTGCTGAGTATACAGATTGTATTCAAGACTGAAGATTTCGCTCTTCATGTGTTTTCTGAGATCCATAACTTCTCTCCTGGAAATCTTTAACTGTTCCTTCAGATTTTTCTCTGTCATCTGCCACTTCTCTTCACGATCCCTTAGTTTCTGGGCCGCATGTTCTTCTTTGAGACTGAGCACCTCTTTGTGGCGATCTTCCACGACAGCTAGCCTCGCAGCGTTCTCCTCTCTCAGAATGCGCAGACTTTCCTCATGAGAGGTGATCGCTCTCTCTACTTGTTGTCTGCATTCATAAAGTTCACTCTTGGATTCCTGCAGCTGTTGCACTCTCATCTGCCATGTGTCTTCACTTTCATTTGGCTCAGAGGCAGCATTCTCATCTCTGCAGCTATCTTCCTTTTTAGATATCCTTGCAGCACTTTTGTCTGTCAGAGTGCTCAGACTTTCCTGAAGACCGTTGATTTCTTCTTCCAGCTGTGTTTTGCCTTCATTGGATTTATTCAGCTCCTCCAGCAGCTGTTTCACTTTTATCTGCCACTTATCCTCACAGACCTCCAGTCTCTGAGCAGTATCTTTCTCTTTTCGGCTGATCACTTCTCTGCATTGATCTTCCGTGGCGTAAAGCCTTGTAGCATCCTCCACTTTCTGAAGGTGCATAGCTTCTTTAAGAGACGCGATCTTGCTCTCTGCTTGCTTCCTGCATTCAGTAAGTTCTCTCCTGGACACATTTAACTCTTGCTCCAGCTTTCTCACCATCATTCTCAACTTTTCTTCAGCTTCCCTCACTTTTGTGGCAGCGATCTCCTCTCCGTGGTCAGCTCCCTTTTCAGAAAGCCTTGCAGCGTTCTCTTCTTCCATAAAGCGATCACTTTGGTTCCTGTTGGAATCTATTTCAAACTGTGTTTTGCTTTCTTTGAGTTCGTTCTTAGATTTTGTCAGCTCATCCACCAGCTGTCCCACCCTCATCTGCCACTTCTCCTCACAATCCCTCAACCTCTGGGCAGCATGTTGCTCTTTCAGGCTTATCACTTCTCTGTAGTGATTTTCCACGTTAAAAAGCTTTGAAGCGTACTCCTCTCTCTGCAGGCGCTGAGTTGCCTCAAGAATGGTGATTTGTCTCTCTATTTCTATTCTACCTCCCTCAAGTTCAGAAACATTTGCTGAAGCGTTCACCTCCCTGCACTTATTTTCCAATTTAGAACGCATTGCAGCGTTCTCGTCTCTCAGAACGCTCAGACTTTCCTGAAGAGAGTGGATTTCTCTCTCCAGTTGGGTTTTGCCTTCATTGGCCCCTCTCACGATCACTTGCATCTCCTCGGTTAGCTGTTCCACTCTCATCTGCCACCTTCCATTACACTCCCTAAGCTTTGTATCTGCGTTGTCCTCTAAGAGGCGGACCGTCTCCTCATGATGCTCTTTTACTTCAGAAAGATTTCTCGCACATGTCTCTTGCCGATAATACAGGCTTTGCTCCAGCGTAAAGACTCGGTTCCTCATGTGGTTGTTGAGAGAATAGAGTTCTCTCTTGGATACCTTTAACTTTTCCTTCAGCTCTTTCACTGTCATCTGCCACTTTCCCTCACATTCATTTAGTTTCTGGGCGGCAACTTCCTCCTTGAGACGGAGCACCTCTTTGTAGCTATCTTCCGTGGCAGAGAGCCATGCAGCGTTCTCCTCTCTCAGAAGGCGCAGACTTTCCTCGAGAAGGGAAGGTTCTTTTTCCATTTGTGTTTTACCTTCATTGAGGTCCTCCTCTTGTTTTTTGGCCGTACTCTCCTCACTGCAGTTATCATCCTTTTGAGAAAGCATTGCAGCATTCTCGTCTTCAAGAATGGGCGGACTGCCCTCAGAGCTTCTTTCTTTCTCCATGGGAGGTCTGCCTTCACAAAGTGCTCCCTCCAGCTGTCTCACTTTCATCTGCCACTTCTCTTCACATTCACTCAGTTGTTGGGCAGCACTTTCCTCTCTGATGCTGATCATCCTCTCATAGTGTTCTTTCAGCATACAAATATTCATTAAATTCTCCTCCTCCTTCATGTGAATACTTTCCGCAAGAGTGGCCATTTCTCTCTGTAAGCGTGTATTGCCTTTATGAGGATTTCTCCCCGACTCCTTTATCTCTTCCTCCAACTGTCTCACTTTAGTCTTCCACTTCTCTTCGCAGTCCCTCAGTTGTTTGGCAGCATTTTCCTCTTTGAGGCTGATCCCCTCCCTGCACTGATCTTTCACGGCAGAAATCCTTGCGAAATTCTCCTCTCCCTGAATGATCAGACTTTCCTCGAGAGATTTGATCTGTCTCTCCAGCTTTATCACTCTAATCTGACACTTTTCTCCACATCCCTCAAGTTTTTTGTCAGTATTTTCCTCTCTACAGTTGTCTTTCTCTTCAGAAGGCATTGCATCGTTTTTTTCAAGAGTGGGGATTTCTCTTTCTTTTCTGATTCTGCCTTCATGGAGTCGCATCGTGCAAGCCTTTACCTCTTGTTCCAGCTGATTCACTCTCCTCTGCCACTTCTCTTCACAGTCTCTCAGTTGTTTGTCAGCGTTTCCCTCTTTGACGCTGATCACCTCCTCATAGTGTTTTTTCATCACACGAACACTTTCCTCGAGAGTTACGATTTGTCTCTCCAATCGGAATTTATCTTCATTCGTTTTTATCTTGGATTGCTTCACCTCTTGTTCCAGCTGTTTCACTCTCATCTGCCATTTCTCATTGGTTTCCTTCAGTTGTTTGGCAGCATTGGCCTGTTTGATGCTGATCACCTCCTGGAACTGATCTTTCACGGCAGAAATCCTGACAAAATTTTCCTGCCCCTGAATATGCAGATTTTCCTCAAGAGAGGTGATTTGATTGATTTGCTTTCTGCATTCATTCTTGGTTTCTTTCACCTCCTCCTCCATACGGTCACTGAGTGACTGAGCAGCTAACAGCTTTGTTTTAAGATCAGTTATTTCTTCCTGCTGTTCTTTGCTCTGGTCCTGCAAGGATTTCCTCTCCTCCTGAAAGTCCTCCTCCATCTTTTTTATGATGGCCCTCATGTCTGCGCCCTGCTCAGTCTCACTCTTAAAGCTTTGTAGCTCCTCAGAGTTGCTGTGCCTCTGCTCAACCAGCATTGAATTCTCCTCCCTCAGGCTCTCGTTCTCACGCTCAAGTTTCTTGATTGTATTCTGACCTGAGCGATTAGCTGTAAAGAGCCTATCCACAAGTGATTTGGGAGACGTAGACGTTGCAACGTATTGCCCTTTTTCAAAAGATTGTGCAATGTCATGATTGCGTAATACTGGGGCACGCCACAAGCCAAAACTTGGCAATTGTCTCTCGTTTGGCTCCATTTTTTTTTACACTTGTGTAAAGGTTGTTGATGAAGAAAGGCGTTTCTCGATTCACTTGGTGTTTGTTGCACGTTAGCTGTGAGAAGTTGTCCCTTGTAGAGCACAGTGTGTCAGATCTGTGTTTAAGTGAATGTTTAGTGATCATGTGGGCAGTGATGTCATCGATCAAAGGCACCTCTGATCTTTAAATAAGTTGTTTATTTTTAAATTATGGCCCCATTAGTTTGGAACTTGACTGTTGCTAAGCAACCCAAACATTTTCCTTACAGACTCGCTGTGATTGGCTGTTAGGTGTAAGCAATCCCTGATTGGTTGGTTTGATTCAGACCAAATTTTAAAAAAAAACACAAAAAATCTGGCAGAAGGCAACATGGAGTTCCAATTGAATTCAACCAAACGTTGTCATAGCAACCTTTTAAATCCTGAACATTCTCCTCACAGGGTCCCTGTGATTGGCTAGTTATAAGCAACCTTAACCTTATTGGTTGTTTGAGTCCGGCCTGATAAGTCAAAAAAATAAGACATACAAAGCAGGGTGCTCACAGACACAGATCAGAAACACACAAACTCAAAGCTTAATTCAATATTATTATTAACACGTAAAGATCTAAATTGGTTATTTTAACCAAAATATTGAATAATGTGACATACTGTAACTTTAATACCAACACTTTCCACAATGTGAAAAGGTGACGTTTCACCTCTCCTCTTCCGAAAGGCTTCTTCAGTTCTAAACTATCTGGTGGACGGAGCTAGAAATGTAAGCCTCTGTGGAGAGGTGAAACGTCTTCAAGATCTTCAACCAGTCCATTTGCCTTTGGATCAAGCTTCCAATTTACCGTGAGCTGGGGCCCGTTTCAGAAAGCAGGTTTTGTGCAAACACTGAAACCCTGAAATGAGGGAAACTCTGGGTTTTCTGTTTCAGCAGGGGAGGTCACTCAAACCCGAGAAAGAGGGGTAACTCAGGCCCGTTCCAGAGGGAGAGGTTACTTTAGCTCTGAGTCAGTTACTATGGTAACTGAGTCTGTGAACCTAACCTGGTCGGGAGCAGGTTTTCTTCAATGAACCCCAAGTTTTTCCTCGTCTCCTCCCTTTTTCAGAGCCAGAAACGCCGTTTCATTTCCTCATTCTTTCATTCAGTCCGTATCACGCCGTGTTAGTGAAGATTCACAGTTTGTCTGAATACAAATCCAGGTTGTTTTAGTATTATATGTGAGGTAGGCTATACTCTAGCGTATAAAGGAACTATTTTGTTGAACATGGAATGTATTTTAGTATCGGGGCTCCATTAATGTTGGCTTTTTCTCCTCATGGTGCACGCGCTGAACACCGAGTGAACCTACTCAGAGTTGATTTAACAAACTCAAATCAGCTGTTCTGGAACCGAAAACTCAGAGTTTCCCACCTGAGGGTAAATCAGCTCAGAGCTCAGAGTTAGACTGAGAGTTTGTTGAACCGTCTTTCAGAAACGGGCCCCAGGATGACTGAGAACCTACACAGATAACCATAGTTAGGCACGTAGCTGACATGATTGACAGACGGGCTCGATGTCTAACAGTCTTTAAAAAAAGAAAAAAAGCACAACAAACTTAAAGAAAACTACAAACTTTATTAAATAAACAGATAAACAGACAATCGTCCAGACATTTGGAGCAGGGTAGGGCTGCTTTGTTCATTGAAGAATTATACAACGATAAAATACATGTTTTAATCAAATATCAGAAGGTACTGTGATTAGTTATCTGGGTATTTCTGTCATCTATGCATATTATTAAATCGATTTCGAAGCATAGTGATCAATATTGAATCCACTCGTGACCCTAAGAATTGAAATTGAATTGAATTGTGAGGTTGCGGACAAAACCCAGCTCTAGGACAGGGGTGTCGTAATTCCACCAGATGCATGTTCGCAATAAAAATGATTTTAAATAAAAAATATCCAATACAATTTTAATTTCTAATATTTAATGAAATATATACTAAACTCAAACTCTTAATATTTAAAAATAAAATGGAAGTCAGTTCAGCAGGTCTAGGTTGATCTCTTGTCTTCACTGACTTCAGTTTCTCGGCCTTTCTCTCTGCAGGTATTTTCTTTTTTCAAACGCATCGCTGCGTTCTCGTCCCTCAGAACACGCAGGCTTTCCTGAAGAGAGTTGATTGCTACCTCCATCCCTGCTTCGCCTTCATTGAGTTCCTTCTTGGATTTCTCCAGCTCCTCCTCCAGCTGTTTCACCCTCTTCTGACTCTTTTCCGCACATTCCCTCAGTTCGTAAGCAGCGATCTCGTCTTTGAGGTGGATCACGTCTTTATAATGTTTTTTTTTTGCAGCAAACCTTTTAGCGCACGACTCTTGCTGAGTATACAGATTGTATTCAAGACTGAAGATTTCGCTCTTCATGTGTTTTCTGAGATCCATAACTTCTCTCCTGGAAATCTTTAACTGTTCCTTCAGATTTTTCTCTGTCATCTGCCACTTCTCTTCACGATCCCTTAGTTTCTGGGCCGCATGTTCTTCTTTGAGACGGAGCACCTCTTTGTGGCGATCTTCCACGACAGCTAGCCTCGCAGTGTTCTCCTCTCTCAGAATGCGCAGACTTTCCTCATGAGAGGTGATCGCTCTCTCTACTTGTTGTCTGCATTCATAAAGTTCACTCTTGGATTCCTGCAGCTGTTGCACTCTCATCTGCCATGTGTCTTCACTTTCATTTGGCTCAGAGGCAGCATTCTCATCTCTGCAGCTATCTTCCTTTTTAGATATCCTTGCAGCACTTTTGTCTGTCAGAGTGCTCAGACTTTCCTGAAGACCGTTGATTTCTTCTTCCAGCTGTGTTTTGCCTTCATTGGATTTATTCAGCTCCTCCAGCAGCTGTTTCACTTTTATCTGCCACTTATCCTCACAGTCCTCCAGTCTCTGAGCAGTATCTTTCTCTTTTCGGCTGATCACTTCTCTGCATTGATCTTCCATGGCGTAAAGCCTTGTAGCATCCTCCACTTTCTGAAGGTGCATAGCTTCTTTAAGAGACGCGATCTTGCTCTCTGCTTGCTTCCTGCATTCAGTAAGTTCTCTCCTGGACACCTTTAAGTCTTGCTCCAGCTTTCTCACCATCATTCTCAACTTTTCTTCAGCTTCCCTCACTTTTGTGGCAGCGATCTCCTCTCCGTGGTCAGCTCCCTTTTCAGAAAGCCTTGCAGCGTTCTCTTCTTCCATAAAGCGATCACTTTGGTTCCTGTTGGAATCTATTTCAAACTGTGTTTTGCTTTCTTTGAGTTCGTTCTTAGAATTTGTCAGCTCATCCACCAGCTGTCCCACCCTCATCTGCCACTTCTCCTCACAATCCCTCAACCTCTGGGCAGCATGTTGCTCTTTCAGGCTTATCACTTCTCTGTAGTGATTTTCCACGTTAAAAAGCTTTGAAGCGTACTCCTCTCTCTGCAGGCGCTGAGTTGCCTCAAGAATGGTGATTTGTCTCTCTATTTCTATTCTACCTCCCTCAAGTTCAGAAACATTTGCTGAAGCGTTCACCTCCCTGCACTTATTTTCCAATTTAGAACGCATTGCAGCGTTCTCGTCTCTCAGAACGCTCAGACTTTCCTGAAGAGAGTGGATTTCTCTCTCCAGTTGGGTTTTGCCTTCATTGGCCCCTCTCACGATCACTTGCATCTCCTCGGTTAGCTGTTCCACTCTCATCCGCCACCTTCCATTACACTCCCTAAGCTTTGTATCTGCGTTGTCCTCTAAGAGGCGGACCGTCTCCTCATGATGCTCTTTTACTTCAGAAAGATTTCTCGCACATGTCTCTTGCCGATAATACAGGCTTTGCTCCAGCGTAAAGACTCGGTTCCTCATGTGGTTGTTGAGAGAATAGAGTTCTCTCTTGGATACCTTTAACTTTTCCTTCAGCTCTTTCACTGTCATCTGCCACTTTCCCTCACATTCATTTAGTTTCTGGGCGGCAACTTCCTCCTTGAGACGGAGCACCTCTTTGTAGCTATCTTCCGTGGCAGAGAGCCATGCAGCGTTCTCCTCTCTCAGAAGGCGCAGACTTTCCTCGAGAAGGGAAGGTTCTTTTTCCATTTGTGTTTTACCTTCATTGAGGTCCTCCTCTTGTTTTTTGTCCGTACTCTCCTCACTGCAGTTATCATCCTTTTGAGAAAGCATTGCAGCATTCTCGTCTTCAAGAATGGGCGGACTGCCCTCAGAGCTTCTTTCTTTCTCCATGGGAGGTCTGCCTTCACAAAGTGCTCCCTCCAGCTGTCTCACTTTCATCTGCCACTTCTCTTCACATTCACTCAGTTGTTGGGCAGCACTTTCCTCTGTGATGCTGATCATCCTCTCATAGTGTTCTTTCAGCATACAAATATTCATTAAATTCTCCTCCTCCTTCATGTGAATACTTTCCGCAAGAGTGGCCATTTCTCTCTGTAAGCGTGTATAGCCTATATGAGGATTTCTCCCCGACTCCTTTATCTCTTCCTCCAACTGTCTCACTTTAGTCTTCCACTTCTCTTCGCAGTCCCTCAGTTGTTTGGCAGCATTTTCCTCTTTGAGGCTGATCCCCTCCCTGCACTGATCTTTCACGGCAGAAATCCTTGCGAAATTCTCCTCTCCCTGAATGATCAGACTTTCCTCGAGAGATTTGATCTGTCTCTCCAGCTTTATCACTCTAATCTGACACTTTTCTCCACATCCCTCAAGTTTTTTGTCAGTATTTTCCTCTCTGCAGTTGTCTTCCTCTTCAGAAGGCATTGCATCGTTTTTTTCAAGAGTGGGGATTTCTCTTTCTTTTCTGATTCTGCCTTCATGGAGTCGCATCGTGCAAGCCTTTACCTCTTGTTCCAGCTGATTCACTCTCCTCTGCCACTTCTCTTCACAGTCTCTCAGTTGTTTGTCAGCGTTTCCCTCTTTGACGCTGATCACCTCCTCATAGTGTTTTTTCATCACACGAACACTTTCCTCGAGAGTTACGATTTGTCTCTCCAATCGGAATTTATCTTCATTCGTTTTTATCTTGGATTGCTTCACCTCTTGTTCCAGCTGTTTCACTCTCATCTGCCATTTCTCATTGGTTTCCTTCAGTTGTTTGGCAGCATTGGCCTGTTTGATGCTGATCACCTCCTGGAACTGATCTTTCACGGCAGAAATCCTGACAAAATTTTCCTGCCCCTGAATATGCAGATTTTCCTCAAGAGAGGTGATTTGATTGATTTGCTTTCTGCATTCATTCTTGGTTTCTTTCACCTCCTCCTCCATACGGTCACTGAGTGACTGAGCAGCTAACAGCTTTGTTTTAAGATCAGTTATTTCTTCCTGCTGTTCTTTGCTCTGGTCCTGCAAGGATTTCCTCTCCTCCTGAAAGTCCTCCTCCATCTTTTTTATGATGGCCCTCATGTCTGCGCCCTGCTCAGTCTCACTCTTAAAGCTTTGTAGCTCCTCAGAGTTGCTGTGCCTCTGCTCAACCAGCATTGAATTCTCCTCCCTCAGGCTCTCGTTCTCACGCTCAAGTTTCTTGATTGTATTCTGACCTGAGCGATTAGCTGTAAAGAGCCTATCCACAAGTGATTTGGGAGACGTAGACGTTGCAACGTATTGCCCTTTTTCAAAAGATTGTGCAATGTCATGATTGCGTAATACTGGGGCACGCCACAAGCCAAAACTTGGCAATTGTCTCTCGTTTGGCTCCATTTTTTTTTACACTTGTGTAAAGGTTGTTGATGAAGAAAGGCGTTTCTCGGTTCACTTGGTGTTTGTTGCACGTTAGCTGTGAGAAGTTGTCCCTTGTAGAGCACAGTGTGTCAGATCTGTGTTTAAGTGAATGTTTAGTGATCATGTGGGCAGTGATGTCATCGATCAAAGGCACCTCTGATCTTTAAAGAAGTTGTTTATTTTTAAATTATGGCCCCATTAGTTTGGAACTTGACTGTTGCTAAGCAACCCAAACATTTTCCTTACAGACTCGCTGTGATTGGCTGTTACGTGTAAGCAATCCCTGATTGGTTGGTTTGATTCAGACCAAATTTAAAAAAAAAACACAAAAAATCTGGCAGAAGGCAACATGGAGTTCCAATTGAATTCAACCAAACGTTGTCATAGCAACCTTTTAAATCCTGAACATTCTCCTCACAGGGTCCCTGTGATTGGCTAGTTATAAGCAACCTTAACCTTATTGGTTGTTTGAGTCCGGCCTGATAAGTCAAAACAATAAGATGTCTTGGTCTTGTCTCGGTCTCGGAGCACTCTGGTCTCGGTAAGTGTGGTCTTGACTACGACACACCTACTGTATTAGGTGCTCGTAAAGAGTTATCAACGTAATTACTTATATTCAATAACTCAAATTTTGATTAGCTTAATTATCCCTGTAAAAAATATGGAAATCCAAAATAAGGCTGAGATTAAGAAATGTAACACGTTGAAGCAGTGACTGATTCCCATTCAAAGACATTTATTATAGAAAATGGATAAAACGTGAGGGGAAATGTTGCATTCAGGGACCATCTGTGCCTCATTTCCAGACAGGGCACGGTTATTTGTACAGCAACTGACAAGTCAAAAAGTTAAAGAGCTTTATTTTGAATCATGGGTAAGGCTACAAAAAGCAGTAGCAAAAATTATTCTGAGAACTGTATCTGGACTTTGTGTTGGCTTCACACACAAACAGGAAGCATCAACTGTAAGCTTTTCAAATTAAATCTTTTAAACTGAAGTGTCAGAATTGTAACTTGAGCTGTTCCATCTCGTCTGAACGTCGTCATGGAGACGATTTGTGGGCAATTCTTACAGTTCAGTCTGAATGTCTTCAAGACTGAGCGAGTTGAGAATGTTTAAAGGGCCCAATCTTTGACATGGATCAGCGACGCCAGTCCGAAAACTGATTTGTAGTCTAAACGACGTCAGACCTGATACCAACATGAGATCTAATCTGTCCCATGTTCTCGTGTCAGTGGGTGCAGCTGTAGCCCCTCTGCAGGAGAGCGGAGGCTTCAGAATAGCGGAGGCGTGGCCAAACAGCACTTTGTTTTGGTTTCATGCTGGTGATCAAGGGCGACATCTACTGGATCAAAAAGTCGCTCATTCTGCCTTTAATAATATGCTTGTTAAATAAATAAATATAAATGATTTTAAATAAAAAATATCCAATACAATTTTAATTTCTAATATTTAATGAAATATATACAAAACTCAAACTCTTAATATTTAAAAATAAAATGGAAGTCAGTTCAGCAGGTCTAGGTTGATCTCGTCTTCACTGACTTCAGTTTCTCGGCCTTTCTCTCTGCAGGTATTTTCTTTTTTCAAACGCATCGCTGCGTTCTCGTCCCTCAGAACACGCAGGCTTTCCTGAAGAGAGTTGATTGCTACCTCCATCCCTGCTTCGCCTTCATTGAGTTCCTTCTTGGATTTCTCCAGCTCCTCCTCCAGCTGTTTCACCCTCTTCTGACTCTTTTCCGCACATTCCCTCAGTTCGTAAGCAGCGATCTCGTCTTTGAGGTTGATCACGTCTTTATAATGTTTTTTTTTTGCAGCAAACCTTTTAGCGCACGACTCTTGCTGAGTATACAGATTGTATTCAAGACTGAAGATTTCGCTCTTCATGTGTTTTCTGAGATCCATAACTTCTCTCCTGGAAATCTTTAACTGTTCCTTCAGATTTTTCTCTGTCATCTGCCACTTCTCTTCACGATCCCTTAGTTTCTGGGCCGCATGTTCTTCTTTGAGACGGAGCACCTCTTTGTGGCGATCTTCCACGACAGCTAGCCTCGCAGTGTTCTCCTCTCTCAGAATGCGCAGACTTTCCTCATGAGAGGTGATCGCTCTCTCTACTTGTTGTCTGCATTCATAAAGTTCACTCTTGGATTCCTGCAGCTGTTGCACTCTCATCTGCCATGTGTCTTCACTTTCATTTGGCTCAGAGGCAGCATTCTCATCTCTGCAGCTATCTTCCTTTTTAGATATCCTTGCAGCACTTTTGTCTGTCAGAGTGCTCAGACTTTCCTGAAGACCGTTGATTTCTTCTTCCAGCTGTGTTTTGCCTTCATTGGATTTATTCAGCTCCTCCAGCAGCTGTTTCACTTTTATCTGCCACTTATCCTCACAGTCCTCCAGTCTCTGAGCAGTATCTTTCTCTTTTCGGCTGATCACTTCTCTGCATTGATCTTCCATGGCGTAAAGCCTTGTAGCATCCTCCACTTTCTGAAGGTGCATAGCTTCTTTAAGAGACGCGATCTTGCTCTCTGCTTGCTTCCTGCATTCAGTAAGTTCTCTCCTGGACACATTTAACTCTTGCTCCAGCCTTCTCACCATCATTCTCAACTTTTCTTCAGCTTCCCTCACTTTTGTGGCAGTGATCTCCTCTCCGTGGTCAGCTCCCTTTTCAGAAAGCCTTGCAGCGTTCTCTTCTTCCATAAAGCGATCACTTTGGTTCCTGTTGGAATCTATTTCAAACTGTGTTTTGCTTTCTTTGAGTTCGTTCTTAGATTTTGTCAGCTCATCCACCAGCTGTCCCACCCTCATCTGCCACTTCTCCTCACAATCCCTCAACCTCTGGGCAGCATGTTGCTCTTTCAGGCTTATCACTTCTCTGTAGTGATTTTCCACGTTAAAAAGCTTTGAAGCGTACTCCTCTCTCTGCAGGCGCTGAGTTGCCTCAAGAATGGTGATTTGTCTCTCTATTTCTATTCTACCTCCCTCAAGTTCAGAAACATTTGCTGAAGCGTTCACCTCCCTGCAGTTATTTTCCAATTTAGAATGCATTGCAGCGTTCTCGTCTCTCAGAACGCTCAGACTTTCCTGAAGAGAGTGGATTTCTCTCTCCAGTTGGGTTTTGCCTTCATTGGCCCCTCTCACGATCACTTGCATCTCCTCGGTTAGCTGTTCCACTCTCATCCGCCACCTTCCATTACACTCCCTAAGCTTTGTATCTGCGTTGTCCTCTAAGAGGCGGACCGTCTCCTCATGATGCTCTTTTACTTCAGAAAGATTTCTCGCACATGTCTCTTGCCGATAATACAGGCTTTGCTCCAGCGTAAAGACTCGGTTCCTCATGTGGTTGTTGAGAGAATAGAGTTCTCTCTTGGATACCTTTAACTTTTCCTTCAGCTCTTTCACTGTCATCTGCCACTTTCCCTCACATTCATTTAGTTTCTGGGTGGCAATTTCCTCCTTGAGACGGAGCACCTCTTTGTAGCTATCTTCCGTGGCAGAGAGCCATGCAGCGTTCTCCTCTCTCAGAAGGCGCAGACTTTCCTCGAGAAGGGAAGGTTCTTTTTCCATTTGTGTTTTACCTTCATTGAGGTCCTCCTCTTGTTTTTTGGCCGTACTCTCCTCACTGCAGTTATCATCCTTTTGAGAAAGCATTGCAGCATTCTCGTCTTCAAGAATGGGCGGACTGCCCTCAGAGCTTCTTTCTTTCTCCATGGGAGGTCTGCCTTCACAAAGTGCTCCCTCCAGCTGTCTCACTTTCATCTGCCACTTCTCTTCACATTCACTCAGTTGTTGGGCAGCACTTTCCTCTCTGACGCTGATCATCTTCTCATAGTGTTCTTTCAGCATACAAATGTTCATTAAATTCTCCTCCTCCTTCATGTGAATACTTTCCGCAAGAGTGGCCATTTCTCTCTGTAAGCGTGTATAGCCTTGATGAGGATTTCTCCCCGACTCCTTTATCTCTTCCTCCAACTGTCTCACTTTAGTCTTCCACTTCTCTTCGCAGTCCCTCAGTTGTTTGGCAGCATTTTCCTCTTTGAGGCTGATCCCCTCCCTGCACTGATCTTTCACGGCAGAAATCCTTGCGAAATTCTCCTCTCCCTGAATGATCAGACTTTCCTCGAGAGATTTGATCTGTCTCTCCAGCTTTATCACTCTAATCTGACACTTTTCTCCACATCCCTCAAGTTTTTTGTCAGTATTTTCCTCTCTGCAGTTGTCTTCCTCTTCAGAAGGCATTGCATCGTTTTTTTCAAGAGTGGGGATTTCTCTTTCTTTTCTGATTCTGCCTTCATGGAGTCGCATCGTGCAAGCCTTTACCTCTTGCTCCAGCTGATTCACTCTCCTCTGCCACTTCTCTTCACAGTCTCTCAGTTGTTTGTCAGCGTTTCCCTCTTTGACGCTGATCACCTCCTCATAGTGTTTTTTCATCACACGAACACTTTCCTCGAGAGTTACGATTTGTCTCTCCAATCGGAATTTATCTTCATTCGTTTTTATCTTGGATTGCTTCACCTCTTGTTCCAGCTGTTTCACTCTCATCTGCCATTTCTCATTGGTTTCCTTCAGTTGTTTGGCAGCATTGGCCTGTTTGATGCTGATCACCTCCTGGAACTGATCTTTCACGGCAGAAATCCTGACAAAATTTTCCTGCCCCTGAATATGCAGATTTTCCTCAAGAGAGGTGATTTGATTGATTTGCTTTCTGCATTCATTCTTGGTTTCTTTCACCTCCTCCTCCATACGGTCACTGAGTGACTGAGCAGCTAACAGCTTTGTTTTAAGATCAGTTATTTCTTCCTGCTGTTCTTTGCTCTGGTCCTGCAAGGATTTCCTCTCCTCCTGAAAGTCCTCCTCCATCTTTTTTATGATGGCCCTCATGTCTGCGCCCTGCTCAGTCTCACTCTTAAAGCTTTGTAGCTCCTCAGAGTTGCTGTGCCTCTGCTCAACCAGCATTGAATTCTCCTCCCTCAGGCTCTCGTTCTCACGCTCAAGTTTCTTGATTGTATTCTGACCTGAGCGATTAGCTGTAAAGAGCCTATCCAGAAGTGATTTGGGAGACGTAGACGTTGCAACGTATTGCCCTTTTTCAAAAGATTGTGCAATGTCATGATTGCGTAATACTGGGGCACGCCACAAGCCAAAACTTGGCAATTGTCTCTCGTTTGGCTCCATTTTTTTTTTTACACTTGTGTAAAGGTTGTTGATGAAGAAAGGCGTTTCTCGGTTCACTTGGTGTTTGTTGCACGTTAGCTGTGAGAAGTTGTCCCTTGTAGAGCACAGTGTGTCAGATCTGTGTTTAAGTGAATGTTTAGTGATCATGTGGGCAGTGATGTCATCGATCAAAGGCACCTCTGATCTTTAAACAAGTTGTTTATTTTTAAATCATGGCCCCATTAGTTTGGAACTTGACTGTTGCTAAGCAACCCAAACATTTTCCTTACAGACTCGCTGTGATTGGCTGTTAGGTGTAAGCAATCCCTGATTGGTTGGTTTGATTCAGACCAAATTTAAAAAAAAAACACAAAAAATCTGGCAGAAGGCAACATGGAGTTCCAATTGAATTCAACCAAACGTTGTCATAGCAACCTTTTAAATCCTGAACATTCTCCTCACAGGGTCCCTGTGATTGGCTAGTTATAAGCAACCTTAACCTTATTGGTTGTTTGAGTCCGGCCTGATAAGTCAAAAAAATAAGACGTACAAAGCAGGGTGCTCACAGACACAGATCAGAAACACACAAACTCAAAGCATAATTCAATATCAAGATCTTCAACCAGTCCATTTGCCTTTGGATCAAGCTTCCAATTTACCGTGACCTGGGGCCCGTTTCAGAAAGCAGGTTTTGTGCAAACACTGAGTCAGTTAACCCTGAAATGAGGGAAACTCTGGGTTTTCTGTTTCAGCAGGGGAGGTCACTCAAACCCGAGAAAGAGGGGTAACTCAGGCCCGTTCCAGAGGGAGAGGTTACTTTAGCTCCGAGTCAGTTACTATGGTAACTGAGTCTGTGAACCTAACCTGGTCGGGAGCAGGTTTTCTTCAATGAACCCCGAGTTTCTCCTCGTCTCCTCCCTCTTTCAGAGCCAGAAACGCCATTTCATTTCCTCATTCTTTCATTCAGTCCGTATCACGCCGTGTTAGTGAAGATTCACAGTTTGTCTGAATACAAATCCAGGTTGTTTTAGTATTATATGTTAGGTAGGCTATACTCTAGCGTATAAAGGAACTATTTTGTTGAACATGGAATGTATTTTAGTATCGGGGCTCCATTAATGTTGGCTTTTTCTCCTCATGGTGCACGCGCTGAACACCGAGTGAACCTACTCAGAGTCGATTTAACAAACTCAAATCAGCTGTTCTGGAACCGAAAACTCAGAGTTTCCCACCTGAGGGTAAATCAGCTCAGAGCTCAGAGTTAGACTGAGAGTTTGTTGAACCGTCTTTCAGAAACGGGCCCCAGGATGACTGAGAACCTACACAGATAACCATAGTTAGGCGGGTAGCTGACATGATTGACAGGCGGGCTCGATGTCTAACAGTCTTTAAAAAAAGAAAAAAAGCACAACAAACTTAAAGAAAACTACAAACTTTATTAAATAAACAGATAAACAGACAATCGTCCAGACATTTGGAACAGGGTAGGGCTGCTTAAAAATATCGATTCATCAATGCATTGCAATTATTTTTTTCCCAATTCAATATCGATTCAGGGAAATCCTGAGATCGATGACTCCCCACTCCAGTATGCTACTTCTGCATACTGCACTTGAATGTTTTAATCTTTGTTCATTAAAGAATTATACAACGATAAAATACATTTTTTAATCAAATATCAGAAGGTACTGTGATTAGTTATCTGGGTATTTCTGTCATCTATGCATATTATTAAATCGATTTCGAAGCATAGTGATCAATATTGAATCCACTCGTGACCCAAAGAATTGAAATTGAATTGAATTGTGAGGTTGCGGACAAAACCCAGCTCTAGGACAGGGGTGTCGTAATTCCACCAGATGCGTGTTCGCAATAAAAATGATTTTAAATAAAAAATATCCAATACAATTTTAATTTCTAATATTTAATGAAATATATACTAAACTCAAACTCTTAATATTTAAAAATAAAATGGAAGTCAGTTCAGCAGGTCTAGGTTGATCTCTTGTCTTCACTGACTTCAGTTTCTCTGCCTTTCTCTCTGCAGGTATTTTCTTTTTTCAAACGCATCGCTGCGTTCTCGTCCCTCAGAACACGCAGGCTTTCCTGAAGAGAGTTGATTGCTACCTCCATCCCTGCTTCGCCTTCATTGAGTTCCTTCTTGGATTTCTCCAGCTCCTCCTCCAGCTGTTTCACCCTCTTCTGACTCTTTTCCGCACATTCCCTCAGTTCGTAAGCAGCGATCTTGTCTTTGAGGTGGATCACGTCTTTATAATGTTTTTTTTTTTGCAGCAAACCTTTTAGCGCACGACTCTTGCTGAGTATACAGATTGTATTCAAGACTGAAGATTTCGCTCTTCATGTGTTTTCTGAGATCCATAACTTCTCTCCTGGAAATCTTTAACTGTTCCTTCAGATTTTTCTCTGTCATCTGCCACTTCTCTTCACGATCCCTTAGTTTCTGGGCCGCATGTTCTTCTTTGAGACGGAGCACCTCTTTGTGGCGATCTTCCACGACAGCTAGCCTCGCAGCGTTCTCCTCTCTCAGAATGCGCAGACTTTCCTCATGAGAGGTGATCGCTCTCTCTACTTGTTGTCTGCATTCATAAAGTTCACTCTTGGATTCCTGCAGCTGTTGCACTCTCATCTGCCATGTGTCTTCACTTTCATTTGGCTCAGAGGCAGCATTCTCATCTCTGCAGCTATCTTCCTTTTTAGATATCCTTGCAGCACTTTTGTCTGTCAGAGTGCTCAGACTTTCCTGAAGACCGTTGATTTCTTCTTCCAGCTGTGTTTTGCCTTCATTGGATTTATTCAGCTCCTCCAGCAGCTGTTTCACTTTTATCTGCCACTTATCCTCACAGACCTCCAGTCTCTGAGCAGTATCTTTCTCTTTTCGGCTGATCACTTCTCTGCATTGATCTTCCATGGCGTAAAGCCTTGTAGCATCCTCCACTTTCTGAAGGTGCATAGCTTCTTTAAGAGACGCGATCTTGCTCTCTGCTTGCTTCCTGCATTCAGTAAGTTCTCTCCTGGACACCTTTAAGTCTTGCTCCAGCTTTCTCACCATCATTCTCAACTTTTCTTCAGCTTCCCTCACTTTTGTGGCAGTGATCTCCTCTCCGTGGTCAGCTCCCTTTTCAGAAAGCCTTGCAGCGTTCTCTTCTTCCATAGAGCGAACACTTTTGTTCCTGTTGGAATCTATTTCAAACTGTGTTTTGCTTTCTTTGAGTTCGTTCTTAGAATTTGTCAGCTCATCCACCAGCTGTCCCACCCTCATCTGCCACTTCTCCTCACAATCCCTCAACCTCTGGGCAGCATGTTGCTCTTTCAGGCTTATCACTTCTCTGTAGTGATTTTCCACGTTAAAAAGCTTTGAAGCGTACTCCTCTCTCTGCAGGCGCTGAGTTGCCTCAAGAATGGTGATTTGTTTCTCTATTTCTATTCTACCTCCCTCAAGTTCAGAAACATTTGCTGAAGCGTTCACCTCCCTGCAGTTATTTTCCAATTTAGAACGCATTGCAGCGTTCTCGTCTCTCAGAACGCTCAGACTTTCCTGAAGAGAGTGGATTTCTCTCTCCAGTTGGGTTTTGCCTTCATTGGCCCCTCTCACGATCACTTGCATCTCCTCGGTTAGCTGTTCCACTCTCATCCGCCACCTTCCATTACACTCCCTAAGCTTTGTATCTGCGTTGTCCTCTAAGAGGCGGACCGTCTCCTCATGATGCTCTTTTACTTCAGAAAGATTTCTCGCACATGTCTCTTGCCGATAATACAGGCTTTGCTCCAGCGTAAAGACTCGGTTCCTCATGTGGTTGTTGAGAGAATAGAGTTCTCTCTTGGATACCTTTAACTTTTCCTTCAGCTCTTTCACTGTCATCTGCCACTTTCCCTCACATTCATTTAGTTTCTGGGCGGCAACTTCCTCCTTGAGACGGAGCACCTCTTTGTAGCTATCTTCCGTGGCAGAGAGCCATGCAGCGTTCTCCTCTCTCAGAAGGCGCAGACTTTCCTCGAGAAGGGAAGGTTCTTTTTCCATTTGTGTTTTACCTTCATTGAGGTCCTCCTCTTGTTTTTTGTCCGTACTCTCCTCACTGCAGTTATCATCCTTTTGAGAAAGCATTGCAGCATTCTCGTCTTCAAGAATGGGCGGACTGCCCTCAGAGCTTCTTTCTTTCTCCATGGGAGGTCTGCCTTCACAAAGTGCTCCCTCCAGCTGTCTCACTTTCATCTGCCACTTCTCTTCACATTCACTCAGTTGTTGGGCAGCACTTTCCTCTCTGATGCTGATCATCCTCTCATAGTGTTCTTTCAGCATACAAATATTCATTAAATTCTCCTCCTCCTTCATGTGAATACTTTCCGCAAGAGTGGCCATTTCTCTCTGTAAGCGTGTATAGCCTTTATGAGGATTTCTCCCCGACTCCTTTATCTCTTCCTCCAACTGTCTCACTTTAGTCTTCCACTTCTCTTCGCAGTCCCTCAGTTGTTTGGCAGCATTTTCCTCTTTGAGGCTGATCCCCTCCCTGCACTGATCTTTCACGGCAGAAATCCTTGCAAAATTCTCCTCTCCCTGAATGATCAGACTTTCCTCGAGAGATTTGATCTGTCTCTCCAGCTTTATCACTCTAATCTGACACTTTTCTCCACATCCCTCAAGTTTTTTGTCAGTATTTTCCTCTCTGCAGTTGTCTTCCTCTTCAGAAGGCATTGCATCGTTTTTTTCAAGAGTGGGGATTTCTCTTTCTTTTCTGATTCTGCCTTCATGGAGTCGCATCGTGCAAGCCTTTACCTCTTGTTCCAGCTGATTCACTCTCCTCTGCCACTTCTCTTCACAGTCTCTCAGTTGTTTGTCAGCGTTTCCCTCTTTGACGCTGATCACCTCCTCATAGTGTTTTTTCATCACACGAACACTTTCCTCGAGAGTTACGATTTGTCTCTCCAATCGGAATTTATCTTCATTCGTTTTTATCTTGGATTGCTTCACCTCTTGTTCCAGCTGTTTCACTCTCATCTGCCATTTCTCATTGGTTTCCTTCAGTTGTTTGGCAGCATTGGCCTGTTTGATGCTGATCACCTCCTGGAACTGATCTTTCACGGCAGAAATCCTGACAAAATTTTCCTGCCCCTGAATATGCAGATTTTCCTCAAGAGAGGTGATTTGATTGATTTGCTTTCTGCATTCATTCTTGGTTTCTTTCACCTCCTCCTCCATACGGTCACTGAGTGACTGAGCAGCTAACAGCTTTGTTTTAAGATCAGTTATTTCTTCCTGCTGTTCTTTGCTCTGGTCCTGCAAGGATTTCCTCTCCTCCTGAAAGTCCTCCTCCATCTTTTTTATGATGGCCCTCATGTCTGCGCCCTGCTCAGTCTCACTCTTAAAGCTTTGTAGCTCCTCAGAGTGGCTGTGCCTCTGCTCAACCAGCATTGAATTCTCCTCCCTCAGGCTCTCGTTCTCACGCTCAAGTTTCTTGATTGTATTCTGACCTGAGCGATTAGCTGTAAAAAGCCTATCCAGAAGTGATTTGGGAGACGTAGACGTTGCAACGTATTGCCCTTTTTCAAAAGATTGTGCAATGTCATGATTGCGTAATACTGGGGCACGCCACAAGCCAAAACTTGGCAATTGTCTCTCGTTTGGCTCCATTTTTTTTTTTACACTTGTGTAAAGGTTGTTGATGAAGAAAGGCGTTTCTGGGTTCACTTGGTGTTTGTTGCACGTTAGCTGTGAGAAGTTGTCCCTTGTAGAGCACAGTGTGTCAGATCTGTGTTTAAGTGAATGTTTAGTGATCATGTGGGCAGTGATGTCATCGATCAAAGGCACCTCTGATCTTTAAACAAGTTGTTTATTTTTAAATCATGGCCCCATTAGTTTGGAACTTGACTGTTGCTAAGCAACCCAAACATTTTCCTTACAGACTCGCTGTGATTGGCTGTTAGGTGTAAGCAATCCCTGATTGGTTGGTTTGATTCAGACCAAATTTTAAAAAAAAACACAAAAAATCTGGCAGAAGGCAACATGGAGTTCCAATTGAATTCAACCAAACGTTGTCATAGCAACCTTTTAAATCCTGAACATTCTCCTCACAGGGTCCCTGTGATTGGCTAGTTATAAGCAACCTTAACCTTATTGGTTGTTTGAGTCCGGCCTGATAAGTCAAAAAAATAAGACATACAAAGCAGGGTGCTCACAGACACAGATCAGAAACACACAAACTCAAAGCTTAATTCAATATTATTATCAACACGTAAAGATCTAAATTGGTTATTTTAACCAAAATATTGAATAATGTGACATACTGTAACTTTAATACCAACACTTTCCACAATGTGAAAAGGTGACGTTTCACCTCTCCTCTTCCGAAAGGCTTCTTCAGTTCTAAACTATCTGGTGGACGGAGCTAGAAATGTAAGCCTCTGTGGAGAGGTGAAACGTCTTCAAGATCTTCAACCAGTCCATTTGCCTTTGGATCAAGCTTCCAATTTACCGTGAGCTGGGGCCCGTTTCAGAAAGCAGGTTTTGTGCAAACACTGAGTCAGTTAACCCTGAAATGAGGGAAACTCTGGGTTTTCTGTTTCAGCAGGGGAGGTCACTCAAACCCGAGAAAGAGGGGTAACTCAGGCCCGTTCCAGAGGGAGAGGTTACTTTAGCTCTGAGTCAGTTACTATGGTAACTGAGTCTGTGAACCTAACCTGGTCGGGAGCAGGTTTTCTTCAATGAACCCCAAGTTTTTCCTCGTCTCCTCCCTTTTTCAGAGCCAGAAACGCCGTTTCATTTCCTCATTCTTTCATTCAGTCCGTATCACGCCGTGTTAGTGAAGATTCACAGTTTGTCTGAATACAAATCCAGGTTGTTTTAGTATTATATTAGGTAGGCTATACTCTAGCGTATAAAGGAACTATTTTGTTGAACATGGAATGTATTTTATTATCGGGGCTCCATTAATGTTGGCTTTTTCTCCTCATGGTGCACGCGCTGAACACCGAGTGAACCTACTCAGAGTTGATTTAACAAACTCAAATCAGCTGTTCTGGAACCGAAAACTCAGAGTTTCCCACCTGAGGGTAAATCAGCTCAGAGCTCAGAGTTAGACTGAGAGTTTGTTGAACCGTCTTTCAGAAACGGGCCCCAGGATGACTGAGAACCTACACAGATAACCATAGTTAGGCACGTAGCTGACATGATTGTCAGGCGGGCTCGATGTCTAACAGTCTTTAAAAAAAGAAAAAAAGCACAACAAACTTAAGAAAACTACACACTTTATTAAATAAACAGATAAACAGACAATCGTCCAGACATTTGGAACAGGGTAGGGCTGCTTAAAAATATCGATTAGTTATCTGGGTATTTCTGTCATCTATGCATATTATTAAATCGATTTCGAAGCATAGTGATCAATATTGAATCCACTCGTGACCCAAAGAATTGAAATTGAATTGAATTGTGAGGTTGCGGACAAAACCCAGCTCTAGGACAGGGGTGTCGTAATTCCACCAGATGCGTGTTCGCAATAAAAATGATTTTAAATAAAAAATATCCAATACAATTTTAATTTCTAATATTTAATGAAATATATACTAAACTCAAACTCTTAATATTTAAAAATAAAATGGAAGTCAGTTCAGCAGGTCTAGGTTGATCTCTTGTCTTCACTGACTTCAGTTTCTCGGCCTTTCTCTCTGCAGGTATTTTCTTTTTTCAAACGCATCGCTGCGTTCTCGTCCCTCAGAACACGCAGGCTTTCCTGAAGAGAGTTGATTGCTACCTCCATCCCTGCTTCGCCTTCATTGAGTTCCTTCTTGGATTTCTCCAGCTCCTCCTCCAGCTGTTTCACCCTCTTCTGACTCTTTTCCGCACATTCCCTCAGTTCGTAAGCAGCGATCTCGTCTTTGAGGTTGATCACGTCTTTATAATGTTTTTTTTTTTGCAGCAAACCTTTTAGCGCACGACTCTTGCTGAGTATACAGATTGTATTCAAGACTGAAGATTTCGCTCTTCATGTGTTTTCTGAGATCCATAACTTCTCTCCTGGAAATCTTTAACTGTTCCTTCAGATTTTTCTCTGTCATCTGCCACTTCTCTTCACGATCCCTTAGTTTCTGGGCCGCATGTTCTTCTTTGAGACGGAGCACCTCTTTGTGGCGATCTTCCACGACAGCTAGCCTCGCAGCGTTCTCCTCTCTCAGAATGCGCAGACTTTCCTCATGAGAGGTGATCGCTCTCTCTACTTGTTGTCTGCATTCATAAAGTTCACTCTTGGATTCCTGCAGCTGTTGCACTCTCATCTGCCATGTGTCTTCACTTTCATTTGGCTCAGAGGCAGCATTCTCATCTCTGCAGCTATCTTCCTTTTTAGATATCCTTGCAGCACTTTTGTCTGTCAGAGTGCTCAGACTTTCCTGAAGACCGTTGATTTCTTCTTCCAGCTGTGTTTTGCCTTCATTGGATTTATTCAGCTCCTCCAGCAGCTGTTTCACTTTTATCTGCCACTTATCCTCACAGTCCTCCAGTCTCTGAGCAGTATCTTTCTCTTTTCGGCTGATCACTTCTCTGCATTGATCTTCCATGGCGTAAAGCCTTGTAGCATCCTCCACTTTCTGAAGGTGCATAGCTTCTTTAAGAGACGCGATCTTGCTCTCTGCTTGCTTCCTGCATTCAGTAAGTTCTCTCCTGGACACCTTTAAGTCTTGCTCCAGCCTTCTCACCATCATTCTCAACTTTTCTTCAGCTTCCCTCACTTTTGTGGCAGTGATCTCCTCTCCGTGGTCAGCTCCCTTTTCAGAAAGCCTTGCAGCGTTCTCTTCTTCCATAAAGTGATCACTTTGGTTCCTGTTGGAATCTATTTCAAACTGTGTTTTGCTTTCTTTGAGTTCGTTCTTAGATTTTGTCAGCTCATCCACCAGCTGTCCCACCCTCATCTGCCACTTCTCCTCACAATCCCTCAACCTCTGGGCAGCATGTTGCTCTTTCAGGCTTATCACTTCTCTGTAGTGATTTTCCACGTTAAAAAGCTTTGAAGCGTACTCCTCTCTCTGCAGGCGCTGAGTTGCCTCAAGAATGGTGATTTGTTTCTCTATTTCTATTCTACCTCCCTCAAGTTCAGAAACATTTGCTGAAGCGTTCACCTCCCTGCACTTATTTTCCAATTTAGAACGCATTGCAGCGTTCTCGTCTCTCAGAACGCTCAGACTTTCCTGAAGAGAGTGGATTTCTCTCTCCAGTTGGGTTTTGCCTTCATTGGCCCCTCTCACGATCACTTGCATCTCCTCGGTTAGCTGTTCCACTCTCATCCGCCACCTTCCATTACACTCCCTAAGCTTTGTATCTGCGTTGTCCTCTAAGAGGCGGACCGTCTCCTCATGATGCTCTTTTACTTCAGAAAGATTTCTCGCACATGTCTCTTGCCGATAATACAGGCTTTGCTCCAGCGTAAAGACTCGGTTCCTCATGTGGTTGTTGAGAGAATAGAGTTCTCTCTTGGATACCTTTAACTTTTCCTTCAGCTCTTTCACTGTCATCTGCCACTTTCCCTCACATTCATTTAGTTTCTGGGTGGCAATTTCCTCCTTGAGACGGAGCACCTCTTTGTAGCTATCTTCCGTGGCAGAGAGCCATGCAGCGTTCTCCTCTCTCAGAAGGCGCAGACTTTCCTCGAGAAGGGAAGGTTCTTTTTCCATTTGTGTTTTACCTTCATTGAGGTCCTCCTCTTGTTTTTTGGCCGTACTCTCCTCACTGCAGTTATCATCCTTTTGAGAAAGCATTGCAGCATTCTCGTCTTCAAGAATGGGCGGACTGCCCTCAGAGCTTCTTTCTTTCTCCATGGGAGGTCTGCCTTCACAAAGTGCTCCCTCCAGCTGTCTCACTTTCATCTGCCACTTCTCTTCACATTCACTCAGTTGTTGGGCAGCACTTTCCTCTGTGATGCTGATCATCCTCTCATAGTGTTCTTTCAGCATACAAATGTTCATTAAATTCTCCTCCTCCTTCATGTGAATACTTTCCGCAAGAGTGGCCATTTCTCTCTGTAAGCGTGTATTGCCTTTATGAGGATTTCTCCCCGACTCCTTTATCTCTTCCTCCAACTGTCTCACTTTAGTCTTCCACTTCTCTTCGCAGTCCCTCAGTTGTTTGGCAGCATTTTCCTCTTTGAGGCTGATCCCCTCCCTGCACTGATCTTTCACGGCAGAAATCCTTGCGAAATTCTCCTCTCCCTGAATGATCAGACTTTCCTCGAGAGATTTGATCTGTCTCTCCAGCTTTATCACTCTAATCTGACACTTTTCTCCACATCCCTCAAGTTTTTTGTCAGTATTTTCCTCTCTGCAGTTGTCTTCCTCTTCAGAAGGCATTGCATCGTTTTTTTCAAGAGTGGGGATTTCTCTTTCTTTTCTGATTCTGCCTTCATGGAGTCGCATCGTGCAAGCCTTTACCTCTTGTTCCAGCTGATTCACTCTCCTCTGCCACTTCTCTTCACAGTCTCTCAGTTGTTTGTCAGCGTTTCCCTCTTTGACGCTGATCACCTCCTCATAGTGTTTTTTCATCACACGAACACTTTCCTCGAGAGTTACGATTTGTCTCTCCAATCGGAATTTATCTTCATTCGTTTTTATCTTGGATTGCTTCACCTCTTGTTCCAGCTGTTTCACTCTCATCTGCCATTTCTCATTGGTTTCCTTCAGTTGTTTGGCAGCATTGGCCTGTTTGATGCTGATCACCTCCTGGAACTGATCTTTCACGGCAGAAATCCTGACAAAATTTTCCTGCCCCTGAATATGCAGATTTTCCTCAAGAGAGGTGATTTGATTGATTTGCTTTCTGCATTCATTCTTGGTTTCTTTCACCTCCTCCTCCATACGGTCACTGAGTGACTGAGCAGCTAACAGCTTTGTTTTAAGATCAGTTATTTCTTCCTGCTGTTCTTTGCTCTGGTCCTGCAAGGATTTCCTCTCCTCCTGAAAGTCCTCCTCCATCTTTTTTATGATGGCCCTCATGCCTGCGCCCTGCTCAGTCTCACTCTTAAAGCTTTGTAGCTCCTCAGAGTTGCTGTGCCTCTGCTCAACCAGCATTGAATTCTCCTCCCTCAGGCTCTCGTTCTCACGCTCAAGTTTCTTGATTGTATTCTGACCTGAGCGATTAGCTGTAAAAAGCCTATCCAGAAGTGATTTGGGAGACGTAGACGTTGCAACGTATTGCCCTTTTTCAAAAGATTGTGCAATGTCATGATTGCGTAATACTGGGGCACGCCACAAGCCAAAACTTGGCAATTGTCTCTCGTTTGGCTCCATTTTTTTTTACACTTGTGTAAAGGTTGTTGATGAAGAAAGGCGTTTCTGGGTTCACTTGGTGTTTGTTGCACGTTAGCTGTGAGAAGTTGTCCCTTGTAGAGCACAGTGTGTCAGATCTGTGTTTAAGTGAATGTTTAGTGATCATGTGGGCAGTGATGTCATCGATCAAAGGCACCTCTGATCTTTAAATAAGTTGTTTATGTTTGAATTATGGCCCCATTAGTTTGGAACAGTGCCCTTTAAAGGGCATTGGTTTGGAACTTGACTGTTGCTAAGCAACCCAAACATTTTCCTCACAGACTCACTATGATTGGCTGTTAGGTGTAAGCAATCCCTGATTGGTTGGTTTGATTCAGACCAAATTTTAAAAAAAAACACAAAAAATCTGGCAGAAGGCAACATGGAGTTCCAATTGAATTCAACCAAACGTTGTCATAGCAACCTTTTAAATCCTGAACATTCTCCTCACAGGGTCCCTGTGATTGGCTAGTTATAAGCAACCTTAACCTTATTGGTTGTTTGAGTCCGGCCTGATAAGTCAAAAAAATAAGACGTACAAAGCAGGGTGCTCACAGACACAGATCAGAAACACACAAACTCAAAGCATAATTCAATATCAAGATCTTCAACCAGTCCATTTGCCTTTGGATCAAGCTTCCAATTTACCGTGACCTGGGGCCCGTTTCAGAAAGCAGGTTTTGTGCAAACACTGAGTCAGTTAACCCTGAAATGAGGGAAACTCTGGGTTTTCTGTTTCAGCAGGGGAGGTCACTCAAACCCGAGAAAGAGGGGTAACTCAGGCCCGTTCCAGAGGGAGAGGTTACTTTAGCTCCGAGTCAGTTACTATGGTAACTGAGTCTGTGAACCTAACCTGGTCGGGAGCAGGTTTTCTTCAATGAACCCCGAGTTTCTCCTCGTCTCCTCCCTCTTTCAGAGCCAGAAACGCTGTTTCATTTCCTCATTCTTTCATTCAGTCCGTATCACGCCGTGTTAGTGAAGATTCACAGTTTGTCTGAATACAAATCCAGGTTGTTTTAGTATTATATGTTAGGTAGGCTATACTCTAGCGTATAAAGGAACTATTTTGTTGAACATGGAATGTATTTTAGTATCGGGGCTCCATTAATGTTGGCTTTTTCTCCTCATGGTGCACGCGCTGAACACCGAGTGAACCTACTCAGAGTCGATTTAACAAACTCAAATCAGCTGTTCTGGAACCGAAAACTCAGAGTTTCCCACCTGAGGGTAAATCAGCTCAGAGCTCAGAGTTAGACTGAGAGTTTGTTGAACCGTCTTTCAGAAACGGGCCCCAGGATGACTGAGAACCTACACAGATAACCATAGTTAGGCGGGTAGCTGACATGATTGACAGGCGGGCTCGATGTCTAACAGTCTTTAAAAAAAGAAAAAAAGCACAACAAACTTAAAGAAAACTACAAACTTTATTAAATAAACAGATAAACAGACAATCGTCCAGACATTTGGAACAGGGTAGGGCTGCTTAAAAATATCGATTCATCAATGCATTGCAATTATTTTTTTCCCAATTCAATATCGATTCAGGGAAATCCTGAGATCGATGACTCCCCACTCCAGTATGCTACTTCTGCATACTGCACTTGAATGTTTTAGTCTTTGTTCATTAAAGAATTATACAACGATAAAATACATTTTTTAATCAAATATCAGAAGGTACTGTGATTAGTTATCTGGGTATTTCTGTCATCTATGCATATTATTAAATCGATTTCGAAGCATAGTGATCAATACTGAATCCACTCGTGACCCAAAGAATTGAAATTGAATTGAATTGTGAGGTTGCGGACAAAACCCAGCTCTAGGACAGGGGTGTCGTAATTCCACCAGATGCATGTTCGCAATAAAAATGATTTTAAATAAAAAATATCCAATACAATTTTAATTTCTAATATTTAATGAAATATATACTAAACTCAAACTCTTAATATTTAAAAATAAAATGGAAGTCAGTTCAGCAGGTCTAGGTTGATCTCTTGTCTTCACTGACTTCAGTTTCTCGGCCTTTCTCTCTGCAGGTATTTTCTTTTTTCAAACGCATCGCTGCGTTCTCGTCCCTCAGAACACGCAGGCTTTCCTGAAGAGAGTTGATTGCTACCTCCATCCCTGCTTCGCCTTCATTGAGTTCCTTCTTGGATTTCTCCAGCTCCTCCTCCAGCTGTTTCACCCTCTTCTGACTCTTTTCCGCACATTCCCTCAGTTCGTAAGCAGCGATCTCGTCTTTGAGGTTGATCACGTCTTTATAATGTTTTTTTTTTGCAGCAAACCTTTTAGCGCACGACTCTTGCTGAGTATACAGATTGTATTCAAGACTGAAGATTTCGCTCTTCATGTGTTTTCTGAGATCCATAACTTCTCTCCTGGAAATCTTTAACTGTTCCTTCAGATTTTTCTCTGTCATCTGCCACTTCTCTTCACGATCCCTTAGTTTCTGGGCCGCATGTTCTTCTTTGAGACGGAGCACCTCTTTGTGGCGATCTTCCACGACAGCTAGCCTCGCAGTGTTCTCCTCTCTCAGAATGCGCAGACTTTCCTCATGAGAGGTGATCGCTCTCTCTACTTGTTGTCTGCATTCATAAAGTTCACTCTTGGATTCCTGCAGCTGTTGCACTCTCATCTGCCATGTGTCTTCACTTTCATTTGGCTCAGAGGCAGCATTCTCATCTCTGCAGCTATCTTCCTTTTTAGATATCCTTGCAGCACTTTTGTCTGTCAGAGTGCTCAGACTTTCCTGAAGACCGTTGATTTCTTCTTCCAGCTGTGTTTTGCCTTCATTGGATTTATTCAGCTCCTCCAGCAGCTGTTTCACTTTTATCTGCCACTTATCCTCACAGTCCTCCAGTCTCTGAGCAGTATCTTTCTCTTTTCGGCTGATCACTTCTCTGCATTGATCTTCCATGGCGTAAAGCCTTGTAGCATCCTCCACTTTCTGAAGGTGCATAGCTTCTTTAAGAGACGCGATCTTGCTCTCTGCTTGCTTCCTGCATTCAGTAAGTTCTCTCCTGGACACATTTAACTCTTGCTCCAGCCTTCTCACCATCATTCTCAACTTTTCTTCAGCTTCCCTCACTTTTGTGGCAGTGATCTCCTCTCCGTGGTCAGCTCCCTTTTCAGAAAGCCTTGCAGCGTTCTCTTCTTCCATAAAGCGATCACTTTGGTTCCTGTTGGAATCTATTTCAAACTGTGTTTTGCTTTCTTTGAGTTCGTTCTTAGATTTTGTCAGCTCATCCACCAGCTGTCCCACCCTCATCTGCCACTTCTCCTCACAATCCCTCAACCTCTGGGCAGCATGTTGCTCTTTCAGGCTTATCACTTCTCTGTAGTGATTTTCCACGTTAAAAAGCTTTGAAGCGTACTCCTCTCTCTGCAGGCGCTGAGTTGCCTCAAGAATGGTGATTTGTCTCTCTATTTCTATTCTACCTCCCTCAAGTTCAGAAACATTTGCTGAAGCGTTCACCTCCCTGCAGTTATTTTCCAATTTAGAATGCATTGCAGCGTTCTCGTCTCTCAGAACGCTCAGACTTTCCTGAAGAGAGTGGATTTCTCTCTCCAGTTGGGTTTTGCCTTCATTGGCCCCTCTCACGATCACTTGCATCTCCTCGGTTAGCTGTTCCACTCTCATCCGCCACCTTCCATTACACTCCCTAAGCTTTGTATCTGCGTTGTCCTCTAAGAGGCGGACCGTCTCCTCATGATGCTCTTTTACTTCAGAAAGATTTCTCGCACATGTCTCTTGCCGATAATACAGGCTTTGCTCCAGCGTAAAGACTCGGTTCCTCATGTGGTTGTTGAGAGAATAGAGTTCTCTCTTGGATACCTTTAACTTTTCCTTCAGCTCTTTCACTGTCATCTGCCACTTTCCCTCACATTCATTTAGTTTCTGGGCGGCAATTTCCTCCTTGAGACGGAGCACCTCTTTGTAGCTATCTTCCGTGGCAGAGAGCCATGCAGCGTTCTCCTCTCTCAGAAGGCGCAGACTTTCCTCGAGAAGGGAAGGTTCTTTTTCCATTTGTGTTTTACCTTCATTGAGGTCCTCCTCTTGTTTTTTGGCCGTACTCTCCTCACTGCAGTTATCATCCTTTTGAGAAAGCATTGCAGCATTCTCGTCTTCAAGAATGGGCGGACTGCCCTCAGAGCTTCTTTCTTTCTCCATGGGAGGTCTGCCTTCACAAAGTGCTCCCTCCAGCTGTCTCACTTTCATCTGCCACTTCTCTTCACATTCACTCAGTTGTTGGGCAGCACTTTCCTCTCTGATGCTGATCATCCTCTCATAGTGTTCTTTCAGCATACAAATATTCATTAAATTCTCCTCCTCCTTCATGTGAATACTTTCCGCAAGAGTGGCCATTTCTCTTTGTAAGCGTGTATAGCCTTTATGAGGATTTCTCCCCGACTCCTTTATCTCTTCCTCCAACTGTCTCACTTTAGTCTTCCACTTCTCTTCGCAGTCCCTCAGTTGTTTGGCAGCATTTTCCTCTTTGAGGCTGATCCCCTCCCTGCACTGATCTTTCACGGCAGAAATCCTTGCGAAATTCTCCTCTCCCTGAATGATCAGACTTTCCTCGAGAGATTTGATCTGTCTCTCCAGCTTTATCACTCTAATCTGACACTTTTCTCCACATCCCTCAAGTTTTTTGTCAGTATTTTCCTCTCTGCAGTTGTCTTCCTCTTCAGAAGGCATTGCATCGTTTTTTTCAAGAGTGGGGATTTCTCTTTCTTTTCTGATTCTGCCTTCATGGAGTCGCATCGTGCAAGCCTTTACCTCTTGCTCCAGCTGATTCACTCTCCTCTGCCACTTCTCTTCACAGTCTCTCAGTTGTTTGTCAGCGTTTCCCTCTTTGACGCTGATCACCTCCTCATAGTGTTTTTTCATCACACGAACACTTTCCTCGAGAGTTACGATTTGTCTCTCCAATCGGAATTTATCTTCATTCGTTTTTATCTTGGATTGCTTCACCTCCTGTTCCAGCTGTTTCACTCTCATCTGCCATTTCTCATTGGTTTCCTTCAGTTGTTTGGCAGCATTGGCCTGTTTGATGCTGATCACCTCCTGGAACTGATCTTTCACGGCAGAAATCCTGACAAAATTTTCCTGCCCCTGAATATGCAGATTTTCCTCAAGAGAGGTGATTTGATTGATTTGCTTTCTGCATTCATTCTTGGTTTCTTTCACCTCCTCCTCCATACGGTCACTGAGTGACTGAGCAGCTAACAGCTTTGTTTTAAGATCAGTTATTTCTTCCTGCTGTTCTTTGCTCTGGTCCTGCAAGGATTTCCTCTCCTCCTGAAAGTCCTCCTCCATCTTTTTTATGATGGCCCTCATGTCTGCGCCCTGCTCAGTCTCACTCTTAAAGCTTTGTAGCTCCTCAGAGTTGCTGTGCCTCTGCTCAACCAGCATTGAATTCTCCTCCCTCAGGCTCTCGTTCTCACGCTCAAGTTTCTTGATTGTATTCTGACCTGAGCGATTAGCTGTAAAGAGCCTATCCACAAGTGATTTGGGAGACGTAGACGTTGCAACGTATTGCCCTTTTTCAAAAGATTGTGCAATGTCATGATTGCGTAATACTGGGGCACGCCACAAGCCAAAACTTGGCAATTGTCTCTCGTTTGGCTCCATTTTTTTTTTTACACTTGAGTAAAGGTTGTTGATGAAGAAAGGCGTTTCTGGGTTCACTTGGTGTTTGTTGCACGTTAGCTGTGAGAAGTTGTCCCTTGTAGAGCACAGTGTGTCAGATCTGTGTTTAAGTGAATGTTTAGTGATCATGTGGGCAGTGATGTCATCGATCAAAGGCACCTCTGATCTTTAAACAAGTTGTTTATTTTTAAATTATGGCCCCATTAGTTTGGAACTTGACTGTTGCTAAGCAACCCAAACATTTTCCTTACAGACTCGCTGTGATTGGCTGTTAGGTGTAAGCAATCCCTGATTGGTTGGTTTGATTCAGACCAAATTTAAAAAAAAAACACAAAAAATCTGGCAGAAGGCAACATGGAGTTCCAATTGAATTCAACCAAACGTTGTCATAGCAACCTTTTAAATCCTGAACATTCTCCTCACAGGGTCCCTGTGATTGGCTAGTTATAAGCAACCTTAACCTTATTGGTTGTTTGAGTCCGGCCTGATAAGTCAAAAAAATAAGACATACAAAGCAGGGTGCTCACAGACACAGATCAGAAACACACAAACTCAAAGCTTAATTCAATATTATTATTAACACGTAAAGATCTAAATTGGTTATTTTAACCAAAATATTGAATAATGTGACATACTGTAACTTTAATACCAACACTTTCCACAATGTGAAAAGGTGACGTTTCACCTCTCCTCTTCCGAAAGGCTTCTTCAGTTCTAAACTATCTGGTGGACGGAGCTAGAAATGTAAGCCTCTGTGGAGAGGTGAAACGTCTTCAAGATCTTCAACCAGTCCATTTGCCTTTGGATCAAGCTTCCAATTTACCGTGACCTGGGGCCCGTTTCAGAAAGCAGGTTTTGTGCAAACACTGAAACCCTGAAATGAGGGAAACTCTGGGTTTTCTGTTTCAGCAGGGGAGATCACTCAAACCCGAGAAAGAGGGGTAACTCAGGCCCGTTCCAGAGGGAGAGGTTACTTTAGCTCTGAGTCAGTTACTATGGTAACTGAGTCTGTGAACCTAACCTGGTCGGGAGCAGGTTTTCTTCAATGAACCCCAAGTTTTTCCTCGTCTCATCCCTTTTTCAGAGCCAGAAACGCCGTTTCATTTCCTCATTCTTTCATTCAGTCCGTATCACGCCGTGTTAGTGAAGATTCACAGTTTGTCTGAATACAAATCCAGGTTGTTTTAGTATTATATTAGGTAGGCTATACTCTAGCGTATAAAGGAACTATTTTGTTGAACATGGAATGTATTTTAGTATCGGGGCTCCATTAATGTTGGCTTTTTCTCCTCATGGTGCACGCGCTGAACACCGAGTGAACCTACTCAGAGTCGATTTAACAAACTCAAATCAGCTGTTCTGGAACCGAAAACTCAGAGTTTCCCACCTGAGGGTAAATCAGCTCAGAGCTCAGAGTTAGACTGAGAGTTTGTTGAACCGTCTTTCAGAAACGGGCCCCAGGATGACTGAGAACCTACACAGATAACCATAGTTAGGCGGGTAGCTGACATGATTGACAGGCGGGCTCGATGTCTAACAGTCTTTAAAAAAAGAAAAAAAGCACAACAAACTTAAAGAAAACTACAAACTTTATTAAATAAACAGATAAACAGACAATCGTCCAGACATTTGGAACAGGGTAGGGCTGCTTAAAAATATCGATTCATCAATGCATTGCAATTATTTTTTTCCCAATTCAATATCGATTCAGGAAAATCCTGAGATCGATGACTCCCCACTCCAGTATGCTACTTCTGCATACTGCACTTGAATGTTTTAGTCTTTGTTCATTAAATAATTATACAACGATAAAATACATTTTTTAATCAAATATCAGAAGGTACTGTGATTAGTTATCTGGGTATTTCTGTCATCTATGCATATTATTAAATCGATTTCGAAGCATAGTGATCAATATTGAATCCACTCGTGACCCAAAGAATTGAAATTGAATTGAATTGTGAGGTTGCGGACAAAACCCAGCTCTAGGACAGGGGTGTCGTAATTCCACCAGATGCGTGTTCGGTCCGTTTCCACTCCGTTACGGCAGCGGAGCTCCAGCCCAGCTCCGGCAGTCCGGAGCCCTCTGCAGCAAATACGCAAAGCTTCTGCTGGAGCACGGCGCATCAATTTAAAACAGAGAAGATCAAGCGGGACAGGAAGTCACCGAAACAACATTCAAACATCTGGTACATTTTCAGAATAAAACACTCAGAACAATGACCGTATGTGTTTGTTTTTGTGTTTTAAATAGTTTTGTACGGTTTTATACAACATGCATCGTTTTATATCGCGCTGTTGCAGGTGAATCTGTAAAATTACAGCAGGAATTCCTTTGTCTCTGCACTCCAGCTGTCCGGCTGACGGATGAGCGGACACGCAATGCACACGTAACTGGTGGAAGTTCTGGGTTAGCCTGTACTTTACGTGTAAAACCACAAACAATGACAAATAAAGCCAATCTTTCATTCATAATTAAAGTGCTGTACAACACTGAGGTATCTTTGATTTACAGTCGGATGAAACAATGGTTACCAACATGGCGTTCTGGCCCCTCTAGAGGGCGCACCAAAGATCTCAGGAGAAGGGCTTGTTTTGCACAACTAAACTCTAACTGGATAGTTTATACATAAGAACATGTCTGTTCTAAGATTACACCAGAAAATAGACATTTAACAACAATCAAAATGTATGTCCATTATTTTACAGTAATGAGTCACTCTTTCTGTGCGGGTCCTGAGGGGCTCAGCTTTTCTGAGGTTTCAGTAGAAAGGGCTCCAAGTCAAAAAAGTTGTTCATCACTTTGATATAAGTCTCCAACAACATGACAAGACTTGAATCTGAATTAAATACCGACATACAGTAGAGCGGTGACATTTTGAAAACGAACACCGAGACAACAAAACAATCTCACTGGCTGTTTTTGGAATTTGCTGCTTTTTGTCTTTTTTCCAGCTCTGTGAAATTTTAAATAACATTACACAACTTCACTGACATTTTATAGATTAAAAAATGTATCCATGTAATGTTTATGGTGAAATAACAGCAGCTTCATGTATGGCTACTTTTTGGTAGCTGTGGTCCTACTGAAAAGATAAGCTGCATTTATCTTACGGTAGGTTCTGCTCAAAGAGTTGTTCTTGAAAATATATTCTTGTCCAGAGAAAGACAACTTAACTTTCAAACTTCCTCATTTAGAGTCATCCTTCTGTTTTTACTCATGTTCAGATTCAAACAGCACTCTGCAGCCGCTTCATTTTCTGCCCATCTTTTGCCACCAAATGTACGACCTTTGTAAATAACACCCATGACCTGGGGTTGTTACACTAAAGGGCCTTCTAGATAGGACGCGGTGGGCTTTGCACGCCCATTCATTGTCTATGTTTTGTTCCACACGAGCGTATCTGCGCCCGCTGAGCGCAGCACAGGGAAGCTTGCCGTTCTTGTGCGCTGCTCAGAAGTTAAACATTTTACCAATAGGAGGGAATATCAGATCAACACAAACGGTGTCCCACTTTCCTGAGCTCTAGTCCCTACCGAGACATCGGAGAGAATATCTAGTTTGAAAAGAAATGTCCCAAAAGTTTGTGCGTATCAAGTGTGTTTAAAACAGCAGCAGAAATGTGTGTTGTGGTTGTGAAGCGGTCGTTACAGAGCTGCAGCTCCTGGACGAGCCTAAACTTTCCCAAATCCTGTCGTGCCGTGAGGATTTAATGAGCACACACCCTCTGCGCTGCTCGTTTCCTCCTCAGCAGTATAAAGATCAGAGCTTTTCTACTTAATGGTGGACAGAAACAAACATACTGCACGTCCAAGAAGTAGCTATTTTACCGACTATTGTTTTGGTCACCTAGCGATGGGCGATGTTGCTTCTTGGTCGTGTACGCTCCCCTTCTGTTGTGCGCCCTACTCCGCAGCGAGCGTAGCGCACACCGCGTCCTATCTGAAAGTCCTTTAAGACATTTTGCAAAGATGGACACAAAGTCCTTACAGTGAATAAAAAAATATAAAATTAAAGACTAAGAACTGAGGTTTGGGACAAAGCTGAAAACTTCTCTCTGTGTGACTCTGCATTTGAAATACTAAAGGTGACTTTTGATCAAAGCTGCAGCTGCACTCTGGGCACTGATGGTTTCTCATCTGCATGTTTCCTCATGTGAACGCTCAGGTTTCCTTTCTGTACGAAGGACTTGTGACACGTAGGGCACTGATAGGGTCTCTCTCCTGTGTGTATCCTCGTGTGATTGGCCAGGTCGGACTTCTGACAGAACTTCCTGCCACACAACTGGCACTGATAGGCTTTGTCATGTGTGTGGATCTTAAAGTGTCTTATTAATGTTTTGTTGAGGGAGAAACATTTGGAGCAACATGGACACTTGTGGGGTTTCTGCGCTCGTCCTGCTTCAAACTGAACGACGAGCTCTGTGGATTTTTCAGACGGTCTATTTTCTACAATGTTTTTCAAGTTGAAATGTTTTGGCTCGTTCTCTCCTTGTCCACCTTGATTCACTGAAGGGAGAAGAGAATGACCAGTGGCGCTGTCTGAAACTCCACACTCAGTTTCAGTAGGTTCAGTTTTAATGTGATTCACCGGACCAGCAGCTGTAGAGTCTTTATCAATGTCAGTGACAGTCTGGATTTGGTAAAGACACAGCGGCTGCAGAGACTCCTGATCAAACTCATTTTTATCATAAGGAGTGATATTTAGAGGAACTGTGTTAATGTCAGTTTCACTGAGACGCTGATTTGGTTTCTCCTCTGTGTGTTCCTCTCTGTGAGCGAGCAGACGGTCCCTCTGCTCTCGATACATCTCAGGATTGTCACCTTGGTGTGTCCTCGTGTGAACGATGAATTCAGATTTGCAAAAGAAGTAGCAGGGGCAGAATTGGCACTGGTATGAGGAGTATTTGTCCTCCGGATGCTTCTTGAAGTGTCGCACCATTGTCCTTTTGGAAGCAAACCCACTGAAGCAAACAGGACATTTGAAAGGTTTCGTCATTTTGAGAGTATTTAAATGTGGGTTCATGTCACACTCCTGCTTAACACGACCAGCTGCAACATCAATCAGGATCTCTTGATCACGCCGATGGTCATTTTCACTGGCAGGAGAGGAGTGGGGAGGAATGTCGCTCACGTTGGGATGGTCTCCTGTTGATTCTGGATTGAAGCACACACTGATCTCTATGCTGGCAGGCTGCTGCTGCTGCTGACCAGCCTGCAGCTTCACATCTGTGGCACACATCTGGAGAGAGCCTGAAGAAGAGGAGAGGGCAATATTTATTCAGCACACTTTTTTATGTAAGCAAGTAGAAAATCTGATGTTTAAAATTTAACTGAAGTCAAAGCAGGGCAATAAATTGATTTAATCTATTAATTAAAATTCAAAGATTTTAAAAAATGAAATGTGATTTCCCCTTGGGGCCACCAGGGGGGGCTATGGTTTGTTCTTCTTTATTTCCATTAATTGCATGAAGAATGTGTTCAGAATCTTTAAGTTTTGAGTGTTAAGGCCTTTGCACACTGACTCCTTGGAAAAAAAAACAACAACAGGGTCCGTCCACATAAAAAGACATGAGCCAGAGTTTCACCTGTGAATACAGGAGAGTTTTTCCTGTTGATAAGGAGCTGCAGTATTATCTCGATCGCTTCCAGGTGTATTTCAGGATGTCAGTGGTCCAGAGTACAATGTTCTCTATACTGGAACCAAACATCAGAACACCACCAATTTCTGCGAAGCAATTGGTCATGAACAGCAGCTGACAGTTTGAGGTAGGGATACTACAGACACGCACACACAAACAGGGCTGGATGAGAAAAAACGCAGAAAATCGAACCTGTTCCAAAAAAAAAGACAGACAAAAGTTTCGGAGTCAGTGTGCCAACATAATGACATAGCACAAGATCGTATTCCTTTTTAAACGGACTCAGTGTGTAATGCAAAACAAAATTACAAAGTGTGAAACACTTTTACAAAATTTGAGACAAATTTACATTTTGAAAAACAAATTTAAAAGATGAGAAACACTTTTACAAGCACCGAGACAAATTTACAAACGACAGAATCTTGACGGAAACGGGGGGAATGCCGGAAGTGATTGAGTGATGGGTCATTTTGTTTGTTTTGGCGGAAAGACTTGGCCATACTGTTTACGTGTATATGTGTGTGTGTGTGTGTGTGTGTGTGTGTGTGTGTGTGTGTGTGTGTGTGTATGTGTGTGTGATCACATTCCTGCCATATTGCCCAGGTCTCAGAATGCAAACTTGTGATAAACTGACCTTCACTATGTGCCTTGGAGACATCCATGAGTCTGCGGTCTCTGTCCACCATCCACTTTGAACACGACATCTCCTCTTCATACTCTATGATCGTTCTCTCCACGATCTTGAAGATCTCTTGGGCAGCTGCAGACAAACGCTCGCTGACGAGAGCTCTCAGCAGATCCATCTTTGCTGTCGTCATCATGGCTCCACAACACGGCTCAGAATCAGAGGATGTGACTGTGAGTGATGCGTCCACGTCACTCCTGATATTTCCACAGTTGCTTTTGAACTTTCTGTGACCTCAGATCCCACCGTGTCCTGGCCGGCATGTCTGCAAACAAAATGAGACTGTAGACACATTATGACTGAAACAGATTCCTTTAGGGGCTGCTAACCCGCTTGTCAGTGTGGTTTGGCCTTTTAATGTTTTTATTCTCTCAACAAGGGGAGGTGATTGGAGCTTCTCATTGTGGTGTCCATTAAATGCTGCATCATGTTGGTTGTGCTATTTGTGTAGTTCCCTCTCTTCTTGTAATATTTGCACACAGTTTTTGTCTTGTCTGTTATCTTCTCACCTCTTTCATTTTCTGTCGGTGGTGCGTCCTCAATTTCTAAATCTTGCTCTGCAGCTGCTGACGCTCACCATATTATTGAGATTCATGTTTCAGAGTACCGATGTGAACCTTGACACCTTTGAATCGATTTATCATGATTAATCTTTACATCCCTAACCATTACAGAAACATAAATAATTGGGAATTACCAATGCTGTTAATTTAGGGCAGCTGTGGCACAAGTGGAGGTCTGCTAAATTATTTAAGAACTGTATATATAAAAGAAAGAAGAGGAACTTTGAACCTTAATGGAGCCCTATGATCAGTAGTAGCCTACTTCTCTTTTCTATTTCTCTTTGCTGTCAGATGTAAACTAAAGCTAAATAGTTCCACTAAACATTATCAATGGTATATATTAGTTATGAATAACAACAAAAGGTTATAAGAGTGCTAAACTTACCTTTTAGTCAGTGTAGCTCTAAAATATTAAACATAGCATGTTAGCTTAGCAGGGCTAGCTAGCTTACAGCAGCAGCTTGTAAGAAAAACAAACTGCGAACAAAACGCTGTGAAATGTTTTTATCTTTCGGAAGTGAAGCCGGTGGATTAAGCTTTAAAAGCTTCGCAGATAACAGGAAACATTTCCCTTCAATCACGTCCAGGGTCCAGAAAACACCAAAATAATGCTAAAAATATAGCTGTTGACCTGCGTCTTCTTCTACGGTTCTTATTCATTGTTCCGAAAACGTTACCGCCACCTACTGTTCAACCCAAGTAAGTACACCTCCGTGTCCAGAGCCCGTGACAACAAGAACATATTCTTAATCCCTCAGGTTTACACTCTGTTGTTGAACATGCTACACACACTTAGGCTCACATACACACACATGCACAAACAGGATCCTGTGGACATGCACTAATGGAGAGATGTCAGAGTGAGGGGGGCTGCACACAGCGATCGCTCCTGAGCTGATGGGGAGGTTCGGTGCTTTGCTCAAGAGCACCTTGGCAGTGCACAGGGAGTGGACTGGCACCTCTCCAAATACCAGAACAATTTCCAGACTTGGTCCGCACCTGGACTTGAACCGGCGACCTTCCAGTTCCCAACCCAAGTCCCTGCAGCAACAAACACCAATAATTACAGTTAGGAAGTTTTTTTTTGTAATTATAATTATTATTATGAAGCACTATTTGTTTCAAATAAACGTACATATATTTTATTGCACAATGTTTCCTATAGTTTTAAAAAGTGAACACTTATTTGTAAAGTTTATATTTCCTGTGTGCTTGTGATGACAATTTATTTAGTTTTCTGCTCTTTATCTTTATATTGCTTTTCTATTTTTATACTCATACCTTTTTTGTAGAGCTGACTCTAGGAGAGATGCAAAAAAAAGAACTCCAATGTACCTGTCCTGTCCTGCACCTGTGCAAATGGCACTAAAATGTAATGTAATGTAATCTAATAGCAGCAAATCATTGTGACCTTTTTTTTTTTTTAGAAATTATTATAAACAAGAAATCAAAGTGATTGAATTACATTTAATGACAAAATAACCAAACTGGAAAACAAAAACAGAACAAAGAAACTGATTGTTTCGGTAATTTTTGCCTTCAATATTATTATAATCTGATTATGTGGTCTAACTGAATTTAAGGTAAATGGACTTGAGCTTGTATGATGCTTTTCTTTTAAACACCGCTACCGAAGCAATTCAAGCAATTCGGTGTTTAGTTTCTTGCCCAAGGACACATCTTGCAATTTGAGCTGCTCTTGTTCTTCTTTAGTAGTAGTAGTAGTAGTAGAAGTTGTTCCTAACTATGGGGAACTTCAGTGTCTGTCAGCAGAATGAAAATCAATTCGAGCACTTTGCTTTAACTACTTGTTGTGATTGAGAGAGGTGAAAACGAATGCTGGAACTGCGTTGCACACACAAGATAATGCATGATTTACTCTTGTGATTCAGAAGGTAGTTAAAGAAATGTATTCAGTGTGGTGGCTCTAGGTGCATCTACTTGTGTTGTACAGCAGGTGGTGCTGTTCACCTTTCATACAGTTTCTGTCCCGAGGACTTTTTTCACACACTATCTCGAGCACACCTCCTCAGTTACCTTCCAGAAAAAATATGTAACGCAAACTTTTAGATCTTCTTAGTGCTCTAGTGCTCAGCTTCACAAACCACATGGTGGACAACCCATGTCCTCTCCAGGCAGACTCAGAACAGGTCGCACACAAACAGACGGAGAAACAGCTTTATCCTCAGACTGTGGGCAAGCTGATGAATAGCCTACATACCCCCCCCTTAACCTTTATGACATCTCATCATTCAGGTTGTATGGCATTGAAAAGGTAACACTGCCAGAGAGAGGAGAAGGGAAGTAAACTGGATTTTCACTCTACAAACTTTATCCCCCAAAAGTTTAAACAACGAGGTACATCTCGTTTATGTCTCATTTCTTGATGTAGTTACTTTCTCTGTTCTAGCGCCTGTTAGATTTTGGATCAGGATATTGGGGTGAGTGACTCTGCACTTACTGCTGATGATCGAGAGACACTTCTAATTGGACTAAATGTCCCACACATGGACACACACAGTAAGCGGAGCTTTATCTTCTTAAGATCGACAAAGGTCCAAAGGGACCGAAACGTATGTGAGATGTTCTAATAAACTGGTGAGCCCGAGCAAAAGTAGTGGGCCAGATTTATTATTTTTCTTTTCAATGTGATAACCCCTCTCCCTAAAATTAGTTAACAAATGCAATAATCATTTTGTTCTGCTGCTTACTTTTTAATACCTCTGTTGTACTGCTGATTAAAGTATTAAAGAGGACATATTATCCCCCTTCACCTTTTCAAACAGTCCCCTGTGGTCTGAATGAAACATCTGTGCTGTGCTTTGGTCAAAATATAACATGAATCAAGCACCAGAGGAGGTTTGTGACCCTGTAGAAACCAGCTCTCTCAGAACGCTCCGTTTTGGTGTGTGTGTCTCTTTAAATGCAATGAGCCCCCCCTGAGTTTTCACAGTAGACATCACTCCTTCACTAGTGAGAATAAAAATGGCGGACCTGCACAAAAGTTTTGGTCTAGGCTGGGGGTGGAGTCCTAGGGTGGAGATACCAGGGGAGGGGAGGGTATTTTTTTTTAACCAGAATCCCACTGTGACATCATAAGGAGCGCACATTTGAAACAGAGCATTTTTCTCTGTGTTGTAAGACTTATGCAGACCACAAACAAAGGACTGGATGGGTTTATTTCACATTTTGTGGGTCAGTAGACTCTCAGGTTACCCAAATAAATGTTCAGAAACACTGTACGAGTGGATTTCTCACATTTAATTTACTGCTTTTTTTTAAACTTATTTAACTTATTCTTACTTATTTCATGTGAAACAGTTGGTGAGTTATCCATTCACTTGTTCATTCGCTTGTTCCTTTAGGCTGGGCCGCTTCAATTGCAACAAAGATCTCTGTTTAAAAGTGCATTCTCTATTTATTTAAATCCTGCACACCTTTTTTTACACGCACGTAGCTACAGATATATTTATATCTTAACGTATAAATGTTTAAACCTAATTATTATTGACTGTGCTGCTAGAGGACTGATGTTTTGTTGTATTCACGTCTATAATAAAAGTGTCATCAAGTCCATAGTTAATAATACATCCATGTAATTCTTTTTGATTATATAACTCTGATGTATATTGTCCGGCCACTTGCCTGCAGGCAGTGAAGTGCCGTTCAAACTGGAGCAGTAAGAGCGATTGTTGAGTGTCGAGCAGTGTGGCGGTACAAACTGACCGTTCCTGTTGTTGTGGGAGTTTCCAGCTATACAGCTCAGGGGAAGCACCACAGGATGTCCTTTTCCTCATTCCTCAAGGATGGAATGACTCTGTGCGCTTGTGTGTGTGTGTTATTGTGTTTTTCTTTTGTGTTACTATTAAATAACAAGGTTTCTAATGTGTAAATATTCTGAGATTTATGTTTGATCATGCATTAATAAGGCATCCGATCATGAAACCATCAACTTATTGATTTAAAACATCAGATTTGAGTTTTTTTTGTGACAGAAACTTTTTAATTTTGACTATGTCACTCTATCATAAATCCTTTAAACATTAACAGTTTGATTAGCAAGTTTTATTGAGGTTTGTCTTGTTGGGGGTGTCAGTATCTCACTCTGTAGGGACTTGGGTTGGGAACTGGAGGATCGCTGGCTTAAGTCCCGCTACGGACCGAGTCTTGAAGTTGGGCTGGTTGCTGGAGAGCTGCCAGTTAACTTCCTGAGAACTGCGGAGGTGCCCTGGAGCAAGGCATTGTGCAGCCCCCTAACTCTGACATCTCTCTCCTCTCTCTGTTAGAGCATGTCCATTCGATGTTTGTGCATGTGCGTATTTCAGCCTATGAGTGTGTAGCATGACTCAACAACAGATTGAAAGAAGTCTCATCTCGTAGGTTTCTAAAGTGCAGTTTTGAAGCCCAACGATGGCGGTCACTGTATTGAAAATGCTGTCTCAACCATACTTTAGTCAATTAAAGAGGTGGAGCTGAGGCGAGTCTAAAGCTTCCTGACACAGCTACAATGTGCCCACCTATCACTTAGATCAGTCTGATCTTATTATGCAAAACCCTAATTCTTCACAAAATAAAAACAGATGAGTTACAAAAACATCAAACCCAATATAGCGTGTGCCAGTTCAGACCAAATGCATTTTTTGTACCAGGCTGCAAACTTGTTTATTTCCACAAAGATGGGCATTTTAACACGGGTGTGTTTGTGACCTCCAGGACTTTTGCAGCAAGTTTCAAGTGGACACTCACATTTGCGTTTCTATATTGGCTTCATTTTTCAACACTGAGGTTGCTGCATGATAGAAATATAACAACACATAACCACCCTGTCGCTCAATCATGGTCATTACAAGCCCTTTCTTTAAAGTGCAATTCTGCAACAGAGCACAAATATTGGTGTCCCAGTCTGTGAATTTACAGAGCAGTAACCCCTCCCCCAGGTGGGTGACACTCCCACAGCTAGGTGTTTGTTCTGCCCTCTGAGTCTGCCTTCTCACCGTAAACAATAGGGCATGGAGCGAGAAAGCCCGAGCCACCCAAGCCCTTCCAGAGAGGGGCGTGGTCAGACACAGCTCATTTACATTTAAAGCTACAGACACAGAAACAGCCTGTTCTGAGCAGGGCTGAAATAGAGGGGTTTATAGGCATGATCAAATACAGGATCAGAGTGGATTTAGAACAAGACACTTCACACACATGTTTTGAGGAGCTCTGAGAGTTATTTGAACTGGTTGAAAAAGGAGGAGAATATGTGACCTTTAAATTTGTCTGTTCTTGTTTCCAAATCTTCAATTTTTGTTCTCTCGCCTCGTCAGGGTGGGACCTGCTGTTCATGTCAATAAATGACTGTGTTTTGTTTTTATATTTTTGTAAACAGGAAGGACTACTTTATGTGTACCTGCTCCATTAATAGTTTAACAACACAGGACATCAATGGAAGTGTATGAAGCTCATAGTGAAGCACTGTGGAGGAATGAGTGCGACAGCTGCTGGGGGAATCCTACTACACCGTCAGGACACATGGTACACACACACACACACACACACACACACACACACACACACACACACACACACACACACACACACACACACACACACACACTCAATCCCTCTGATTCCTCCCCCCTCCCCTCTGCATGTCTCTCACTAATGCCGTGTACAGTGAGGGAGGGAAAAAGCAGGAGGGTTTTAAAAGGAAGGTGGAGGAGGGGGAGCAGCTGAGAGGAGAGCAAGCGAGAGCAGGAGGAAAAGGAGAGGCAGAGAGTGTGTTTTTTGTGTGTGTGTGAGCCCAGATTACAACCGACGAGATCCTGAAGCAGGGAGGACAGACGCGTGGAGGACGGGAGTAAAGGGGGTACAAGCTCCCTCAGACATATTTAGAGGAGAGGAGGCAGGCAGTATCCAGGGAAAGAGGGGAAGAATAAGAAGAGGAGGAGTACGATATTTCCAAGAGCGAGAGCTTCAGAGGACGCTGCTGTCACAGAAGAGGAGGAGGAGGTGTGTGTGAAGTCAACTTCCCCCATCAGCAGAACCCAAACATCGTCTACTGAGAAGCAACCTGAGGTTTCACAAGCCATGCTGAGGACCAGGATCCAGCTGAAGTCCTGCTGAAGACCATGGCCCAGGTGAGGAGACACCAACACACGTGCAAGAATGAGGGTGTATTTGAAAGCATGCACAACCTTGAAAGAGAGTTACTTTAAATGCATCACACCTTTTTGGACCAAAGATTTTCTCTTGTCCTCCCTTTGCCTCTTTTTTTTAACACTTTATGAATTATGTTTAATTTCAGTGAGTGACTGAGTGTACACACCAAGACAAGTTTTGTGACATACTCGACTTAAATTCTGAAAAACTTAAAGGGAGCGCAGTAACAGCAGACAGAAAACTGTTGTTATATCACCCAAGATGTTCCCATGTCAGATCTATTTAGCTTGACGTCTGTAAATATTCATCATAATCATGTAGGAGTGATGCGCTTTAAATTTGATTTGTCATTCTTATTTGGGCCTCTAATCCATGCTAAAAGACGAGTACTTACATTTTAGGTAGTTACATCATTGCTCAGAAATTATGTAACAAAACATACATGGATGCAAGGCTGGATTACCAGTTTGGTGAAATGTGCAAAAGCTCCCAGGATGAAGGGCCTTCAGGGGCACCGAACCCAGAGGCCGGTGTGTGTGGCACTTTGTTTGATTAATATTTAATGATGGATTTCAAAAGCACAACAAACGCTGTATGAAAAGAGCCGTAAAGCGTGCTAAAACGTAGGATGTCACAATTCAATAGTGAAAATCAAACGATATTGAAACATGTTTGACAGAAGCATCTCAAAGTAGGACGTTTCTTGTTTATTACCAAACATTGCAAGCAACGTTTGCACACTGAAACGTCTCCAGTGTATAAGTGATATTTAGACAGTGTCACCTCCTGTGCTCTCTGTCAGCTTGTAAGAGACATAAACATAACTTTAGCATCTTTATTTGATGCCAAAAGTACGATGGTCGGTAGGGGTCAAACGTTCAGCAACTGATGAAACGACAAACATTTAGAAAAACGCGCAGCATATTCAGAAACGCTGCACATTCAAAAGCAAATGCAAACTCCCAAAACAAATGCAAAGACACAAACGCGCTGCAAAAAGGCAAAACAACGGCAAGCATCAAACGCGCTGCAGGTACAGAAACGAAACTTAAGTCAAAAACACACACATTCAGAAAACAACAGCAAATACAGAAACGCGCTGCAAGTTCAGCCAAAACAGAAGTGCTCCAGGCCTATTCAATTCGTTTCATCAGTTGCCGAGCGTTTGACCCCTACCGGCCACCGTACAAAAGGACTTAAAAACGTCAGTAATGGCCAACCTGTGAATTTGAACGGACCTCCACTGCTCTGTGTCTTTTACCTCCCGCAGTATTTCTGAAGATCGGTCGACTGGTTTGGTTAAAATCTCTGGGTTTTCAAAGATTAATTAGCCTTTATTGTAGAGACAGGACAGTGGATAGAGTCAAGAACCAGAGAGAGAGAGAGAGAGAGAGTGGGGAATGACATGCGGGGAAAGGAGTCACAGGTCGGATTCGAACGTGGGCCGCCCACTCTAAGGACCACAGCCTCCGCATGCCAACCACCAGGCCACAGGCGCCTCGAAAACACTGTTTTTTTTTAGTATTGAAGTATCGTAAATCTTGACAACATTATTAAACTGTGAAATGAATCAATCTGGAAGTGGTGACATGACAAGTTATTGTCATATTTTTAACATTAACCTTGAACAAAGCAGTAAAACACCAGCTTCCCACACTGAGGGTGAACGAGGGGTTATGGCTTATCATTGCACCATACAGGGACCCCCTGGGAGTAAATCCAGCCCGGCTTGGGGCTAAAATGTTCCAACTTTAAGCTTCTGAGATAACTGCAATTTTTTATTGAATCCAGCTTTGTTTCTAAAGAGGCGCTCATCCCTGCTGATCCCAACAGCTTGATTGGTTACTCCCTGTGTTTCCACACCTGAGACCAACATTTCACATGGGAGGGTAAAGAGAAATCAGTAGTCGTGTTTCCACCCAAAACAAAACAAAACAAAGCCCCAGGAAACACTTCATATAGTGTAGAGCACAACGACAAAATCCCTGAAAATTTCCCAAAGTTTCCAGGGTGAGCTGCATGTGTGAACGCAAACAGCCACACCTCCACTTTACCCCAACAGGCCTGCCAAACCAGTACAATTTCTTCATGAAGTTGGAGTGCAAGCAGGCGGGATTGGTGCCGTTCATATCATGAAACCGGTGCAATCGTCTTCTCCACTCTTACGCTGAGACTGAGCGTTATTCCAATAACATGTAGCATTGATTTTAGGCAGAAACTGTCACTACAGTGTTGGACTCTGCCATTTTGGATATTTTGTTAACATTCCGCATTGCTGAAACGCAATCGGAATTCACAGACTGGGAGACCAATATTACTCCGTCACGGAATCAATATGAATGTACAAAGACGCGATGAAGGCTTAACTTAGTTACGGCACTTTTGTGGAAACGCAGTCTGATAGCAGTCCCACAGAGGTTTTCCTTTTGTGGAAAAGTATCTGATGTTTTGTTTTAAATATGGTTGTCAAGATTTCCGATACTTCAATATTTGTCAACACTATAACCTGAGTTAAAACGATACAAGTCCTGTTATTTTAAGCGAGCGAAAGAGCGAGAGAGCAGAGGTGGTCCGTTCACATTCACATATCTGGATATAATGACGTTTCTAAAGGCCTTATGGTGTCACATAACGATGCTATATCTCTCAAAGACAGACAGATAGCGAGGAGGAAATGTAGGAAATGCTCAAATACATTAGCAATGTTTCTTTACTGAAATGTCGCCGATGTGTTTGTGTAGTTTCGACAGTGTGCAGGAGCTTTCATGCCGTTTTTGGACATTTAAAGCACGAAATTACCCAATTCTTGGTGCCTTGGACTTCATCATTTCATCATCATCATCCTTTATTTTATTTAAATCCTCGGAAAACACATTGAGGGAGAACCCTCATTTGCAATGGTGCCGAGGTAGACTTATATTTGTGTTGCCTCTACTTTCCGAAGGTTGAGAACTGGAACATTTGTGCTCCAACCATTTTGTTCAGTTTTAAACAGGGAGTTGTTGTGAGTAAAAATACACACAGAGTGTTTGGGTTGAAAAGGAAAAAGAGCTTCTCAGACGGATAAACATTTATTATAAAGAGGATAAAACGTGTTATTGTGGCTGTCAGTGTGGGAGCAGAGCACCAAGCGCAACAAAAGCCAGTGAAATAAGGGGTGGAGTATTTTGGGCTTGTCTCTGTGAGGGAGAGGGCATCTCGCTCAGAGAAAGGAAGGCTGTGTATTTTTAGCCAAGTGATGCAGTTTATTCAGAGTGTGTTATTTCTGCATGTGTGTTGGTTAAGAGTGTGTAGTCTTTCATAGATGGTGACAGACAGACAGACAGACAGACAGACAGACAGACAGACAGAGGGAACAAGAGAGCATTGGGGGTCTTTATGTGAATATAGAGCGCAGTGTTTCCTTTAAGGCAGCTCTCTGAGTGTGTGTGACTCGTTCGGCCCCGCAGGATAATGGAGAAACTATGTAGTCAGTGTGAAAGGTGCATTGTGTTTTTGGAAGTTGTGCGTTTTGTGTGTGTGTGTGTGTGTGTGTGTGTGTGTGTGTGTGTGTGTGTGTGTGTGTGTGTGTGTGTGTGTGTGTGTGTGGTAATGTCAGGATATCCTGCTCTTGCTCTTGTGGACAGACAAACACATTTACTGGAACAAATAGGAGACAGACTGAAGAACTTTCCAACAAATGTGTCAAACAAAATGAATAGACCTCGACTTTAAAACAGCAATAAGATAAGACTTTGAATTGTACTACAGTGTAAACCATGTTTGGCACTTTTAAAGTATTCATAAATGGTGGAGAGACGTTTAAGGAAGCCATGCAGCGATACACTTTATTTCACTCTGCGATAAGGAGTACATTTCAGTTGTTTTGTCGAGATCTGAACTTATTTAAAAATAAGATAGAATGAGATTAATCTCGTGCCAAATGAGCGTCAAATATCAGAGAAAAAACAAGAAACATTAAGTATGATAAAGTATGAAGTAGAGCATGGTAAACCTCAGAGAATGTGCCTAAAGCATGATAAATAGAGGTATAATAAGTATGACAGTAAATGGCATTATCCAGACAAATATTGACAATTTAGGCACAAACTTATCGGACACAGATTATCTCGTTTTCCTGCGATGACGAGCTGATTTCAGCCTTTTTCTCCCAGGAAAACCAGCGTTGTTATCCTGAGAGAATGAGATCAATTAGTTAAGATCTCATAAAAAGAATTGAGAATCACTCGTCACAGGACAACAGAGTCAAATAAACACGGTGGATGTATGTCCATTGAGGACCTCCGTAGACTTTAACATAATCTAAACCTTGAATGACACATTGACCAGAGGTGGTTTCAATATACATGAGCAAAATGTGATATATTAAATTAGTGTAATTTGTGTTTGGGCCTGATCACACAGAGATAGGTTGGAAAAGCATCGTCAGTAAAACCATTGTCTTCCTCTGGTACAGCGCACTTGCCAGGCGCTTTTCTCTGCTGCTGCGTGGCGCCTTTTTGTTTTTTGGGCGTGCTTAAAAGTTAAATAATGTTCAACTTTTCAGCTCAAGATGCTGAGTCGCAGCACAATGTCACTTTATAGCTGAAGCAGCCAATGAAATCACACACTGTAGGAGGCTTTACCTTCGCTTTTTATGACATTTTTCCCTCTCCGCGTCTTGTTTCCTCGTGTTTTGTTCCCCTATATGCAAGTGGCCCTCTCCAGTTTTTCTCCCCAGATGTGCTCAGACTAGGCACTGCCACTTATCTGTGTAAGGCCCTTATACGGGTAGTACATTTTTTAAAAGGAAGGTTACTTGTTTGTCTTTCAAAAGTGAGAAAATACGTCTTTGTGTTATTAGGAATTCAGCTGATTTTCCACCTTAAAGTTTTTTTGTAAAGCTGTTGTGATTTACTCCTTCATGTCAACCACAAGCTACGAATGTAAAACTTTATTTGATGACTTTGGCGTTCAGTTATAGAGCTGCTTCGGGTTTGAGACTTAGATAGGGAAGGGGAGTGGTGAGAGAAGCTGCAAAGACGGCAGAAAGAGAGAGAGAGACATCCTTCCTCTCTTACCATAATCCTTGGGGGCAAATAAGCATGATCAAAGTACATCCTCTAAGTGTTTGTTTTTGTCACTGACAGCCTCACATTGTTATTTGAAGTGTCTAATTCAAGATGCTTTCTTTGAACACAGAAATGTTACATCCACCTCACCAGACACCATTGATAAAAAGTGTTATCTATTGCGAACACAGGAGTTGCTGGTCTACCTCAGACATCTGGTTGGATTGTGTGTGTGTGTGTGGGGGGGGGGGAGTGTCTCAGGAGGCAAGACATGACCTCAAAAGAAGGACGCAGAAGATACAGATGAAACAATTGAGTCTGATGCTATGATGACAATTTATGCCTTTTATATCCAAGTATATTAGTGCTACGTGTAGTTTGAGATATTCAGGAAAAACTAACTTGCTAACAGAACACGATGAAGCATTTTCAGTACATGCACAGAGATAGCACTGGTTGCATGCATACGGTCAATGGCCGTGCACTGATCGCAGGATATAGACGTCATCAGCCTCTCCAACTACCACTGTCACTGTGAATTTTCCTGAATATTTCCTGCTGCATTCCCACATCGACTCACCAGACTTCACGCAGAAATTTTACCAGGGGGCTGTTGGGAACAATTCCAGCTTTCAGGAGTTTTGTGCATGTGTGAAAGCGCTCAATGCATTCTACTAGCAATGCAGCTTTTAGTAAACCTTTCCTTACATATGTAGAAGCCACATAGGTTTGAAATACTGAAATTACCCTGAAAGATGGAATAGATATTTGCTTTAAAGGAAAAAGATTACCTCTCTGTGTTCAGTTTTAATGATTGCTCTTGAAGAACCGTTGATCCAAACTCATCAGTATCAGTCTTCTGATTCTCATACATGTTACATTTTGTGTAGAAAGGCAGGAAAGGATCATACCTGCTTTATAAATCTGATAAAGGTTTGTAATAACACTTTCCGTACTCGATGTCAAACACTGGAAAAGGCTTTCGTGAGGTCCGGTCGACATACATGAACTTCAGTGTGTGACTCACTGAACTTACTCACTCTGAGCTGACATGTCCTCTGTACCGAGTCCGGCTCCGCAGCGCGGCTGTCTGAAGCCTCCAGGCGTCTCCCAGGACTTCTCCTTTTTATGTTCTCTCAATTACACTGCAGAGGCCACTGGTGCTCTAATGGCCAGTGTGTGTCCAGTGTGTGTCCAGTGTGTGTCCAGTGTGTGTCCTTACATGTGGATTACACTCAGAACAGCGGCCTTACAGACTCATCCAGCCGGAGGGACGGGCAGAGAGACAAAGGAAACAAAGACGACAAAAAGGAAGCTGGACAGAGGGGAGTTTGTGTTTGGAGATACTTTTGTTGAGTTGAGACTGCAATGGGCTGTTTTGACTGTTGATTTTGTATAAATTCTTAGCTTTCAGTCACGTGACCGGCACAGAGGCTTGGAGGGCAAAAAGAGCTTAGGAAAGAAGCGACTACCATTGAAGACTCTGTGGATCTGCAGCCAGCACAGGCTTATTCATTTTCCTTCTCTTTAATATGAAGTATGTTAACATCACCTGACAACCACAGAATCAGAATCAGTGTTTATTTCCAAGTACATTTACAAATACAAGGAATTTGACTTTGTGTTTTGGTGCAAAACAATTAACAAGGAAATATAAAAACAGCAGAGCTCCTGCTGACAGCTTAAATAGAATACGGTACAACTATAAAAACAAAATGTGCAATGGAGGAACTGTGCAGGTATGTTCAAGATTGCGTGCAGTGTAAACAGAAAATATAAAGTCCAGTGTGAGTTAATGTAACGCATAGATTCAGCCTTCACATTACTGTGCTGTTCTCTGACTGTGGGGCGGATGACAGTCTGTGTTATGTGGGGGGAGGGGGGAGGGCAGGGACAAAACAGATATTAACATAATCTGCAAGTTTTGTGCACTTGTGACATTTTAATAGCACACGGGACACTATATGGGCGACTTTGGCTCAGTTGGTAAAATCGGTCACCTCTCAACCGGAAGAGGTTCCCCAGGATCCCCAGCTCCTGCAGACACATGTCCGATGTGTCCTTGGGCAAGACTCTTAACCCCAAGTTGCTCCTGCTGCTTCGTCAGCGGCGTATGAATGGGATTAGTTACTTCTGATGGCCACTACATAGCAGCCTCTACCATCAGTGTGTGAATGGGCAGGTGTGACTTGTAGTGTAAAAGCGCTTTGAGTAGTCAGAAGACTAGAATAGCACTAAACAAGCTCAGGTCCATTTACCATTTATTTCAATCACTAAAAACAGCGAAGTCCTCACCAGAACAACGCGTCAGCAATGTTAACAAGACATGAGCTATTCAGGCAAAATGTTTTTTTGTACCAGGCTGTAAACATGCTTATTTCTGCTGTCAAAATGTACATTTTAATATGGGTGTGTATGTGACTTCAAGGGCTTATGCACCAAGCCTCATGTGGACTCTTGATGAACTGCAGTTTTTTTTGCACTCCATTGGATCCATTCTTCAACACCATAGGTTGCTCTTGGTCAATTTCAAAGCAGGATCCTTCCTCAAAGATCCACTTGAGGCCTGCTGCAAAGCCAAAGAATCGCTAGCCCTTTACCTAGTAGAGCTCCGCTACAGCGCCACAACAAAGCTCTGCCTTCCTTGCGATGTTGCAGAAGCACCAGAGAGCCCAGAACAGCAATCAGACCAACAAACGTTTTCAGCGTATCCTGTCATACCGCTACAGACACTGTGCAAAGGGAGCTAAACTAAAGATGATGAAACAGATCTGTGGGTGACATAAAAACATTTGAAAGGCGTGCAGGATTTGTGAATTGTCATTGTAATTTGTCAGCGACCCCCTCCACACTCCCCTTCCTCCCCCATCCCCCCTCCTCTCTCCTCTGCTGCGTGCTGATAACAGTCAGCTCGCTGCTGGGATGTCGATTACAGGCCCGGATGTAAGAATAGTACACAATGCTTTTGTGTCTCACTTCATCATTTCTCCGGAGAGTGTTTGTGCTTCTGCAGTTTGAACTCGATAACCAACTCGATCACATTCAGATCAAGAACCAAACGACCACAAAGCCGGATATTCTTGTTTGATGACTGTTTATTGTGAGAGCGTGTTGAGTAGCATGTTTGAGTCTATTACTGTAAGAGCTGTTTGATAACATAATTAAATAACCGCTGCTCAACTGTGGTAATGTTCGTTCATACATTCAGGTTTACGCTACAAATGCAGGGACAAAATAATGACTTTCCGATTAGCTTAAACTGAATTCTTTTGAAAATGTTAGCATGCTAATCTAAAGTGGTGAACATTCGAATTTCTAATTAGTAAATGTCCGAATAGTCAGCATGTAGGAAGGTTAATGTTAGCATTTAGCTCTAGAAAATATTCACTTTGTGGATTTTATTTCAGTAATCACATTTTTTTGTAGCCTAGCATCAAAGTTACTCTGAGTTCAGAAAGCAATTTACTGACCAAGCTAGCTCTAGCTTTATCTGACGGCTGACCCTCACTCCTCTTCAGTATAAACTTAATTCTGGCCCCAAAAACCTTGATGAGTACAGGGGATCTATTGTATTCCTCATCAGTTTGGATTAAGTTTGGATTTATAACGGCCAAGAGTTATGCATAATTAGGGGTGTGGCTTATATGACTGACAGGTTTTGTAGCTATTTCCCAGGAGGCCAGAGTGCCTCCGCTCTACCTTTGCCTGTTCCTCCATTGAATGATTGATCAAAGGTTTGCTTGAGACAGCATTTCCAATATGGCGACTGCCATTGTTGGGCTTCAAAATGCCTCTGCTGGAACCAATGGGTGATGTCACTGAGCCTACGTCCATGTTTTATACAGTCTAGGCGTTATGCTGCCTTCATGTGCTCTTCGGAAATATCATATTTACCATATTAACGAGTAATGAGCTCATGAACGGCCCTCCAAAGTCGCAACTTTGATTGGGAAATTTCGATGAAACCCAAGTTGTGACGTATGTGTGACGTTTCAGAGAAGCAAAAGTAGGAGAAGGCTTAGAAAGCAAAAATGGCGAAAGAAAATTCAACAAATGCCAACACAAGAGTCATTGAACTTTTAATAACCGTAAGTGTCTGCTTCAAACCGTCACAAGGATCTCTTCTGATGTGGACTGAACCCACCTGAAGGATGCTTGTTTTATCAGTAAGTCAAATGGTAAATGGACTTGAGCTGATAGCGTTCTAGTCTTCTGACTACTCAAAGCGCTTTTACATCACAGGTCACAACTACACATTCACAGTGGCGATTCTAGAGTCTGTTGGGGCCCTAGGCAAAAATCTATTGGGCAGCCCTCCAACCAGTTTTCAGCAGGGCAACAAGAGTGAGTGCTGTCAGATGGGGCCCCCTTAGGGAGGTTTCCTAACGTCATTGCAAAATTTGCACATTTTCGGCCACTGTTTTGGGGCCCCCTACTGGCCTGGGGCCCCAAGCAGTTGCCTGCCTTGCCTGTTGACAAGCAGCGCATCTGCACATTCACACACTGATGGCAGAGGTTGGTATGTAAAGAGACCATCAGAAGTAACTAATCCCATTCATTCACATTCATACGTCGCTGACGAAGCAGCGGGAGCAACTTGGGGTTTAGTGTCTTGCCCAAGGACACATCGGACATGTTGCTGCAGGATCTGGGGATTGAACCCCTGACCTTCCGGTTAAGAGACAACTGACTCTACCAACACAAATGTGTTTGTTCGTTAGCAAAGAGTGTCAACAATAGACGGTAAAAACGAGGTATCTCTGCGGGGCAGTGCAAAGTGTTAGCGGTGAGATGTTACTTAAATATGACTTGATACTGTATTTGTGTGTGTGTGTGTGTGTGTGTGTGCGTGCGTGCGTGCGTGCGTGCGTTTCGTGCGTGCGTGCGTGCGTGCGTGCGTGTGCGTGCGTGCGTGCGTGTGTGTGTGTGTGTGTGTCGGTGCCACCCGAACAACCCAGCGGCAGACGCAAGTCACAGGGCTGACTCTGTTCACTTTCAATTTTAAAATAGCATGCATGGCTCGGCTTTATAAAGCTCGGCTGCTTTGGATTGCACTGATGCTTGAGTGCAGATCATTCTTCCCTCCCTAATTAGAAGCTTCTGGTTTGAACGCTCTTTCATTTTCTGCTGCACACAGAAGAATGTCTGCACGAGCTTGACATGATTTAAACACCCTAACAGGACTTCAGACTCACTTCATTTAATTTGGGGGGGGGGATAAAAGAAATGCTGTTGTTGTTATCACAAGATATCAAGATAAATAAGTTGAGGAACATAACTTGTTATCGTGGGGAAAATGCAGTTAAATGAAATGTATGGATGTAAGTCTGTTTAGGGCTTCCGTATTTCACAAAAGATCGCAGCTTCAGAGACTTTTTTTGGGGTTTATTTCAAAAACAGTGGCCGTGGATAAAAAGACAGACTTAACTTACACTAAAGGTCACAAGAATGATGAGAAAGAGAAAAAGGTTTATTCGCTGCCTCTCATTAGCATTGGCACTCATACACACAAACACACACACACACGCACAAACACACACACACACACACACACACACACACAGTTCTTGTATTTCTGCAGCAGCTGCTCTTCATTGTTTGGCGAAGAATTCATGCATTTAGAAACACTTCACCAAACAATACAGTGAAAACTGTGCTGCTGATTTAATGAGCGAGGAATGTGGCGCTGAGCTGAAAACAATCCCTGAGCATCGACAGCTTTTGTTTCACAGTTTCACAGTTATATATATATATTTTTTTATTTTCATCTGCCTACATCACAGCGTCACAAAGAAAGTCATTGGATGAACGCAGAAGAAAAGAAACTCTCATGTTCTGCAAAGTTAAATGACTGTTTTTGTCAATAGTTCGGTGGATTTGATTAAAATAATGACTCGTTTCTCACTCACTCTAACAAAGAGCAGTATCTCTGTAGGATCCCTCTCGGTAACATTGACAACTAAAATACGTTTTTCACCCCAACTTTTCTCAAACTTTCTCCTGCCATCCCCCCTAGAAAAACTTCTGCATGAAGTCAGAGTACGCTGCATGTGTGTATGCAAGCAGTGCATTTTTAGGCATATTCATTGCAAGTGAGTGTGTGGGGGGTGATGACGTTTTTATAACACAACCGTACGATCAACGTTTCCCGATGTGTCTTTCTTAACGTCATGTCTTGCCTCCTGAAACCCCCAGACTTTCCGTCTAACAGGAAAAACGTTGTGCCGTGATGGACATGTGTCATTAAGCAAGTCAGGGGGATTTCAGGAGAAGCATTTCCTAAAATGTTCTTCTTCGTTTGTTGGCAAGGTCAATTGTGTTGTTTTTTCACATGCACTCCTTAACATTTCGAGAACATTTCAGACAAGCTTCCCTTGAAATCGTCCTGACTTTCTTCTTCACACATGCACCTCACTGCAGGAGACTATCCTTGTTGGCAGTGGTAGTGGTGGTGAAGGTGATCTCAAGAGAAGACATGATGTAAAAATAACGACGCAGAAAGTGGTGAACAGAGAAACAGAGTCCAATGCTTAGATGACAATTTTTTCCTTTATATCCCTGTATATCAGAGCTTTGTGCAGTCCGACATTTTCATTACGCACTCTTGGAGATCACTGGTTGTGCACATCGTCTCTCGTTGTGAGCCAGTTGCAGGATATACATTTCATCAGCCCCTCCCACTTGCTAGTGGTGAATTTTTCTGAATACTTCCTGCTGCTTTCTCACATCAACTTCACCAACTTAACACAGAAAATGTACTAACAGGGGCTGGCTGAAAAAAGTCTGTGCAAAGTACGAAAAGCTTTGGCTGTTCACACATGCAGCTTACCCAGAAAAAAAAGAGGAGTTTCAGGCGTTTTGTGCAAGTATGAAAGCACCAAATGTTTCATTATAAAATGTGAAAAAGCAAGAAGTGTTTAGACTTGACTTAAGCTCCTTTTTTAGCTGAACCTTTTCATTTTGTTGGGTTATGTCTACAGAGGCCACTGTATCGAAAATAAAAACTCCTCCTTTGTTCCATAAATCTGTCTTTCTTTACATTTTACGGCATAATATTAATTTTTTCATGATTTCATTGGTTTGCTTATCATTTATAATAAATCAATTTTCCTTGCGGACACTTTCCTCCACTCTGACGTCATCGTTCGCCTCGCCGCGCTCATGTGTGACATCATCATAATGCTGCCATCTGTATGACTCACACCCTCAGCAGCTGATTGTACCATCTGTGCTGTGACACACAACTCTGCAGGATGAGCGCTGTGCAGGTTGTGCAATGATGCAAGTGTATTTTAGAGGGATAGAGTTTGTACGTGTGTTTGTATAAGAGTGTGTGTGTGTGTGTGTGTGTGTGTGTGTGTGTGTGTGTGTGTGTCTGTGTGTGTGTGTTTCTACTCTGCTCCAGTTCATTCATCTGTATCTGCCAGAAATAGAACGATGAAAGCTTTATTTCTGTGGTGTGTGTGTGTGTGTTTGCTTCTGACCTGATAATAGGTTTCCTCCAGAGTGCATCCCCCAGGGGCTCCTCCACACAGAACGTATTACTCATGTGTGTGTGTGTGTGTGTGTGTGTTAAAGAGAGTGTGTATGTATGTGTTTGTTAGACCATAGTATGTCTGAAAAGAGCAAAAGTATCCTGTCTGATCTCTCCCGTGTGCTCCATGATCTAACCCAATGAGCATTTTTTCCCGTTGATGAGACGAATAAAGACGACTACGTGTTAAAAGACAGTCAAAACGTTTTCCTCTGACCATTTGAGCGCTTTTACACCGCAGGTCACACCTTCACACACTGATGGCAGTGGTTGTTATTCAAGGTGTCCATCAGAAGTAACTAATCCCATTCAAACACATTCATACGCCGCCGACGAAGCAGTTGGAGCAATTCAGGGTTATGTGTCTTGCCCAAGGACACATCGGACATGTGCTGCAGGAGCTGGGGATCGAACCCCCGACCTTCTGGTTAAGAGACGACCGACTCTACCAACACAAATGTGTTTGTTCGTTAGCGGAAGCGAAATGATGTCATTACAGCGGCTCTTCCCACTGATCCCTCTTGTGCAGACTCTGTTGAAAAATGTGCAATATGTCAGCGTTCATCACGGCGATATTCTGTCTTCATCCTGTTCAACAAGAGGAGGATGAGGCACGCTGTCCATTTCTATACAATCTATGATTTGACCAGAAGGCTACATGCATTTCCTATATACAGAAATAGATCATATACACAATACGAGCTATTTGTGAGACAGCCTCAAATTTAAAAAAGGTCATCAAGTTAATAAAGTAAATAAGGCGAAGTCATGAAACCACAAATGTACACAAAAAAAGAGTTAAAATAGCAGCTGCTGAAAAACATTCAGCAGGCACTAAGGTGGGTTTAAATGCATCGCTCTTAGGCAGTACCGCTGCTGTTGTCAATTATAAAGACCGTTAACTGTGTAGGTCAGTTAACAGTTGTGTATGTATGTGCGTGTGTGTATGTGATTGTGAGCTGGCGAGCGTGGCGATTGGTGGCAGGGTTTAAATCCAGCAGATTAAGGCTGTTGTGTGCTGCTATGTAGGGTTGACATGTGCCCTCTGTGGGGATTAAACATATTCTCAATGGTTGAACTGGGGGGACCTCACTGCTCCTCTTGTGGTCGGGTGTCTGTCAGAGAAGAAGAAGTAACTCAGGGTCTTATTAACTTTACATTTTGAACCATAGAATTACCATGAAATGGAGAATTTACCTACTTTTTGTATTTTAAAAGTGATTTTTGAGGATGTTTTTGGTGCATTTTTTGTCTTCTGGCACTTTAAAGCAAATGTCCTGGGTTGTGCTGCATGTATTTAGACCCCCCCCCCCCCCCCCCCCCCCCCGGACACTGTAAGGCCTGGACACTGCTGCCTGATCAGCATGGCCGTGTGTGAAAATAGGCTCAATAATATATAAATAAATAAACTGTCTTGCTTGCAGGTAGGCGGTTTTAAGGCTTCCCCACATGGCGGTTTTGGACGCCCCTTGGTTTGCCAGGCAAACGGCAAACCAACAGGTTTTGCAGCGATGGAAGCGAGCAAGAGAACTGGTTCGGATAAAACTGATTGTGCCCGACCTAAAAAGCCTCTGCATGTTTCTATGTCTGCAAAAATGCTCCACTGCATTCAGAAGTTGTCCTCTAATCGTGTTAACCTGTCTGATGCTGAGCAGGTGGAGTACAATGAGATTACCAGGAGTGAGGAGAACACTGAAAGCTGGAGAAAACAGCAGATGTGATGATAATTCTCTGTGGGTTCAACTCTGCCGTGACCTCTGGATGCACATGATCATTTGACCCGTTGGTAATACAGAGATATTGATTAGTGCAGCTTTAAATTTCCAGAAAGAAGATCCACGCTAACACATTTAGTTCCCGTAACATTCCTGGAAACGATTATAACACTTAAGACATTTATTCCCAAGAGATACCATCTGCTGGAAGCCTTTAAGGAAAAGCTACCAGTGCTGTTTAAATTGGCGTTGTTTCCAAAATGTTAAATAACTAAAAAAACGTTTATTGGGGGGTAACTTTGGAAAATTCTGTCATACTTGCTGGTTGCCTTTATAACTCTCACCTCACTCTTTCAAAATTCAAAGTATAATTTTGTTCAACATCATTTCCCTGAGCAGAGCGATACGAGACAACAGAGGGGGAGGTGGAAGGTTTTCACCATTGGGTTGTTTATGTTGCTTAAACCATTTTCACACTTGCAGAAATCTCCTGAGGTTTACTAGTCGTGATGTTATTATAAACTCCACACAGCATTTTTAGTTTTCAAGCCTTACGTTTTATTCACCAAAGAGACAAAAGATTCAGAGTGTTTGGACACAAACTGTCTCTCAGTGCAACGTTATAGAACTTCAGTGTTGTTTGCATCAAACTCCACAGAGTGCATGAAGTCCAGAGATGTGTGTGTGTGTGTGTGTGTGTGTGTGTGTGTGTGTGTGTGTGTGTGTGTGTGCGTGCGTGTGTGTGTGTGTGTGTGTGTGTGGGTGTGTGTGTGTGTGTGGTAGTGCTCTGGCTGCAGGCTAGTGACACAGACGAAACACGATAGTTCTGTAAAGTAGAGCCTCTCTCTGAGGCTACAGGACTCTAATTCAATCAGCAGTTCATAAGTGATCGTGGCAGGACATCCCATCCCTGCAGAGAAGAAGAAGAAGAAGTCCACTGATGCTGCAGAGGTCACATGAAGCTGTGAGTGTGCGTTTGTGTGTTTAAAGTGTGTTCACATGAAATCTACTCTCGTTCTGCACTTCCTGTTCATTCACGACTCGAGCACAAATACCTCCTGACATGTTCAGCCTCATTCATCCTCTATTTGTGAGTTAAAACGAGTCTTTGACTCCATTCAGCAGCAAACAGTCAGCTCGCCCTCTAGTGGTCAGCACGCACCACTGCAGCTTCAGTTGGGAGGATTAGAAGGATTAGATATTTAGCGAAATCTCCCCATGCTGCTTTAAATAGACAGATGGGTGTGTCCCCCACCCTCCCCCAACACACATACACACACACACACACACACACACACACACACACACACACACACACACACACACACACACACACGCACACGCACACCAAACACCATTCTGTTGCCATGCCAGTTCTCAACAACACCCCAGAATAGAGACAGATGTTTGTCTTTTGAAGACTGTATTTCCAAAAAAAGGAATATCTTCTGCACAAGAGGGTGTTTATATTATTTTTTTCGTTGTCATGCAGATCTTCTCATACAGCTATCTGTTGTTTCAAGTAGTCAAGATTCAAAGTGCATCACAAACTGTTTAATGAATCTATACATTAATACATGAATACACCTACACACTATAAATTATGCATTTCATCATGTAGCTTTATTTACATCTCCATCATGCAGATAACATGCACCTGTACCTCCTCAACAACTGCTTCATGTTTACAGATAACATTTTGTGTGATCAGATACCTGCACTCTTGACACGTGCACCATCTAAGTGGGGCGTATTCACAACTAACCTACAGGGTTTGGTTAGAACGAACTCGAGTCCTTTTGCCAGGTTAGTGCGGTTCATTTGCTGGTGCTGGTGTGAAAGCTGTCAATCAAACCCTGGTGTGGACCAAACAACCGTACAGAGACCGCTGGAATACAATTCTACAATTCTACAATTCACTTAGCAGACGCTTTTATCCAAAGCGACGTACATCAGAGAGTACGACGTACATCAGAGAGTATGGATCTAGGTGGATCTCGGTCCATTTTTTTTTCAGACTCTTGTGCGGTTCCTTTGTAGTCAGAACATGAACCGACCTCGAATCGATCTAACTTCAGGAAGCAACCAGCCAGTCAGCAGGGGGAGCGCTACATCTTTTGGCTTCACTTCTCTTCCACTCTCGTGTTGTCCATTCATTATACAATCTACGACTGAAACTATCTAGTATTCCTGTATGCTATGTTGGTATGTTGAATTTGAAGGGGGGGGGGGGGGGGGGGGACGTTGTGGAGGAGGGTGACGGGGGGATGATGGGAGGATGAGAATATTGGGTCTTCACTGACCCCCTGCTGTTTGAATGAAACCCCTTCAAAACAAGGCCAGATTAGTGCGTCCACATGTACCACACACACACACACACACACACACACACACACACACACACACACACACACACACACACACACACACTCACACACACACACACACAGGTCACCCGCCGACAATCATCTCCTCCCAGCACAGTGTTGGATTAAACCCTCCTTGTTTTTACTGGAGCACACTGGTGTTACAGCTGCTGTGCTCTGCTCCGTCACTCTTAGTGGGTTTTTTTTCAGGGGGTGGGGGGGTGTGTGTGTGTGTGTGTGTGGGGGGGTCCCTTTGTTTGAGGATGTTTTGGCATCATCACAGCTGCTAATCTCCTCTGATGGAAAACCAGATACTGAATTTTCAATTAATCTTCAATCTGTTCATCCACACTTTGGGTTCAATTTGAAAACAAACAAACACTGAAAAGACAAAGGGAATAAAAAAAGACACGTGTGATTGAAGAACAGTGAAAAGAATGCATTTAGTATTTGTGTGACATGATGGAAATAAGAACATTGGAAGTAAATTGATAACATCAGAGATGTTGTGGGACTATCACCAAGGCTTTTATAGTTTGGAAATTGTTTCTTGTTTGATTTTTATTTTGGTTTGACTTATTGTTTTTGTTTGTTAGTTTACTTTAGTTTTTAGTTTCCTGAAATGCTTAGGGCGGCTGTGGCTCAGCAGAGTCAGTCAGTCCTTGGACGAAAGGTTGACGGTTCGACTCCAGCTCCTGCAGTCACACTTTGAAGTGTCTTTGGCGAGACACTGAACCCCACATTGCTCCCTCAGCTCCGTCGGTGGCATATGAACGTGTGTGAATGGAAAAGAACTGATGTGCGACTAACGTAGCAGTGTGTGAATTATCCACATTCACCTGACAGCACCAAATAAACATGTTATTCACGATATTCAAGGCTAAAAATAAGGCCTGAATTGCTTGTTAGAAGTACAAATTACTAAATATGATCAATATTCTATTTAAGTAAGTAAACAAGTACATCTGGCTTGATGCATTGGCAGCTTGTTTACTATATTCAGGTTTATTTTTTTGCTTTTTTAAAATCTTGAAATCAGAAGTTCATCTGGATTAGACAAATGCATTTTGCCAAATTTAATTTTTTTCCCAAAAGGCGCACTGGAACTTCAAAGTTAACAATCCTCTCCGCTCTGTGCAGCACATAGCAGAGCATCACAGCTGAGCAGACGTCTGCATTAGAGACGATTGACACAGTATTATGATTTGTTTAAAAAGCAGCCTTGTGATTATTTTTGCTCAGTCGTATGGGTGAATATTAATCTTCATACAAAGGGTCTATTTTTGTTCAGCTTGAAAAATCACTAAATGTCAGTCATGATTCTGAACTTTGTGACTTTCTGCCCTCTGAAATCAAGAACTGTATTGATGTCAAGAATCCGCTTTATTCAGAAAATGTCCTCCCATCGACACTTTCAGGGTTCTTCTTGCAGGCAGACAGTTTCACATTCTGAGTTCGGGGGTTTTAAGTCGTATCTTGACGCTCTAAATTAAAACATGATAAATGATTAAACAAATCTTCATTTTCAAAGCAAGCGCAGACAGGAAGAGCATCCAAAATCCCCACATGACGTCAGAAGATGACCTCAAAGCACTGGTTAGTTACACAAATTGAAGTCAATCTAATACATTTGTCCTGTGTGTTATCCTGTGCTTATGATATGAAAGATACACGTTGAACTTCCCTGAAAAGGCTTTAGTGTGTGTGTGTGTGTGTGTGTGTGTGTGTGTGTGTGTGTGTGTGTGTGTGTGTGTGCGACTGTTTTTTCATTATGTGGAGCTCTTTGTACAGGAAGCAATTTCCTCAGTAGTCTCTGTTTGTTAGACGTAGACTGAACCAGTGATGATCCGTGTTGGTAGCTGTGACATGTGTGTGTGCGTGTGTGTGTGTGTGTGTCTTCTCTTTTTACCCTTTGATTCTGCGCCCTGCTATTACATAATGACTCGCTGTTTCTGTGTGTTTGTGTGTGTGTGTCTATATATACTATTCGCGCATGCCCGCTCCTCTGTCCTGAGGGTACTGTCGCCAACATCAGCCGCACTGGGGCTTCATGTCTCGCTCCACTGACCATGACACACACTCTTCTTCAGGCCTGACAGCTCTCCCGCTACACTCCATAACACAACACACAGCGGACTGACTGACAAACTGTAATGAATCACATCAAAGTTGAAGAGAAATGAATCCAGCAAACAGTCGGTGTGTGCAGATTTGTAAAAAGGGAGCGGTCCAACAGAAGGTTGTCAATCCACTGAAGGAAAATGATCAAAAATGATTATAAAGTTTGGACAGACTCGTGTGAGCTTGGGCAAAAGCTTTAAATGCAACCCTGCCTTCTTGTACTTAAGGTTCTCATAAGTCCCAAAGTGTTTTTACACATGCACAAAACTGCTGAAAATTATACAAAATGTTTCGATGTGAGCATCTGTGGCTCAGTTAGTCTGTTGTCTCTCAACCCAAAGGTGAGGGGTTCGATCCCCGGCTCCTGCAGCCATATGTCCGATGTGTCCTTGAGCAAGACACTTAACCCCAAGTTGCTCCCGCTGCTTCGTCGGTGGTGTATGAATGGGATAAGTGACTTCTGATGGACACTTTACATAGCAACCTCTACCATCAGTGTGTGAATGTGTAGGTGTGAATTGCTTTGAGTAGTCAGAAGACTAGAAAAGCCCTATACAAGCTCAATTCCTTTTACCATTTATACAACCCTATCCTGACCCACCGCTACCAACAGACAGAGAAAACGTCCTCCTGTGAGGGACATGTTTGAAGAAATGAATCAGGAAGATTTGAAGTGTTGAAGTGTTGAATATAGGTTCTACAGTGAGTGACAGGTGAGCTGGTCTTTTTGGAAAAAAGAATGAAATATCCCATAAACCACATCGCAGTTTTTTCCTCAGCCACACTGCTGCAAAGCTCCTGAAGCTGTTCATCAGAGCAATATGTTGGACCCTCTGTGAGGGCTGTTTGGACAGAAAGGATCATGTGATGTCTGATGGAGTGGGAGAGGGTGGCCTAATGATCTGTTGTGGGGACACCACTGAAGACCCAGTCCATAATGGTCTTTGTAAACACACCTTACGTTTAGCTGAGCTGTTGAGAGGGCGTATTATAAGGAGTGAGGGGCAGCTTTGAATTTACACTGAGGAGCATCTAACCTGGAACTCAACTTCCACTTTGTATTGTTACAATTGAGCCAACGCCTGAAACATAAAATTACAAACTGAGTGCAGCTTTGAAATATTTAGTGGATAAAAATAATTAAAGCTCCAACAGGCCCTTGCACATGTGTGCACATACAGTAGGGGTGCTGCACATTCGCATATCTCTTCTTCAGGAACAGAGCTCTCAAAACTGCTCTGAAAGTGTTGACCGCACAGCGTAAGATGCAGAGTGATGCATGTCAAATGAGGCTTATACTGCCTCATCCTAGTTTGAGGGCACAAATGAAAATGCATCCTTTTCATCCTGAAGGATTGATACCACAGGAGGAGGAGTTCTTTGCAGGCTGACCATGCAACGGCCAGAAATAACTCTCACTGTTGAGTTGACAATATGAATGAGTTAAAAGTAATATGTATTTGTACAGTGTAATTAAAGGTTAACAGCTATGGTACGGAAAAATATATGAGAATAATTTAGAAGTTCAGAAATGTAAGCTCATAAATTAAAAACTGAGTACCAGAAACAACAAAAAATAGACAAGTCAGCAGCACTGAACTTTCTTGATGATGCCAAGTGATTGCTGTGATCCAGTTAGTTTACAGTGTTATTCTGAAGTCAAGTTTTTTTTTTACTTTATTGAAATGTGAAAATGTACAAACAGTGAGACATGCCAGTTTAAAAAGGAAGTAAATACACATACAATGATGTCATTGACAGATCGATTTAGCAAAAACGTTTCAATAAAATGAAATCATTGAAATAGATTTGTGTTAGTAATTCATAATAGCATTATAAATCATTATAAAACACTTAAAAGAGGGCGTTGAGCTAATTACTTTGGCCGTGTGAAAATCAAATTTAAATAAAACACATAGGTTGACAATGGCACACCATTTTTTTGTATCATTACATGTGAAATAAGTGAAAACATTTTTATAATCTCCAATGGTAAAGGCACGTTTGTTTTTCAAGTCAGACTTCCGGTCCTTTTGTGTGCGTTAGTGTGACGTCATGACGCTGCTCGTAGCAGGACAATGACGTCGCAGTGAGAGGGAGAGGCGGACCGTTCAGTCTGTGAACGACGGGACCTGTGCTGTGAACACAATGTTGACAGCGGAGTAGTTAGAAACGGATTTCTTTGTTCGGTTGAACAGAAACAGACGAAGTGAACCCATGAATGGAGTTACTTTCTGCCTTGTTGGAATCCCACCTCACTCCTCAGACACTGAAGTAAGTCCGCACTAAATGTACTCAACTACTCTTTATACCATCCTGCGCTCGTGGCTGGAGGGACTCACCGTTTTATTTCTGTCTATTGTGTTTTTATTGTGCTGCTCTGCTTAGTCACTTTTTGTATAATCACATTTCCCCTCCTCCAAAAGTGACACACGCTTATCCACGAGATGCTGATCCTTACTAAAGTGCACGCTGTGTCATAAATGATGCATACACATTTTGTGAACTCAGGCAGGACAGTAAGTGATTTTGTAGTATTTTCATTTAATCCAGCCCTTGTTGTCTATGTTGCATCACATGAAAATAGTCAGTTATGATGGCTTCAGCGTGCATCATCTCCTGCAGAAACACACCCTCTTAAGTGTCCGGACTGCTGCTTTTGGAGATGCTCTCCTGCACTTGTCTTATGCAACTTGTCAAATCCCCCAGCCTGAAACAAAAGAGCAGGCTGCAGGCTGTTCAACCACTTAATGTCAATCCACCAAAAAGTGATGCAAATGCAGTGTTGTGATTGAGAGCAGATGGAGAGAAAAGTCTATTTCATGGCTTGCAAGTTTGGTGAAACAATGTCAGATATGTATTTCTGCAGCACAAATAGCTGCATAAATTATCCCTGGTTTCAAGGAATGCAGCACATATTTTTGCTGTGACAGTTTAACACTCCTCCCATCTGCAGGGACGATGTACGGGTGGGTGGGCAGAGAGACAATAAGACATTTGGCTGGAATGCATATTTCCATATGCCAGCCCACATACACACAGTCAGTGACAGACGGCACATTGTAGCCGTTAGTCGTCTCTCACTGCAGAAGGATTCATTAAAAACATGACCCAGTGTTCCTGAAATATCTTCCCACATTGAGCCGGGAAGTTGAAGTGAACAGCTCATATTGACTCTGACAGTTTTTTCTCGTCATATCTCATCACTTTGATCACTCAGCACATTGTTCTCTGTCCTGGAGCGTATTAGTTATTTTCTTCGCTAGTTGTGTGTGTGTTTATTATTCACAGCTTGTTGGATTGTTTCACGGTCCACTTGGCATCAGGGTCATGGGTCAACAACACAATTATGTCCTGATAATGATCAAAACATGCTTAGGACTCGTAAGTGCAGCAGAATCTTTATGGAAACTCCTAACCTTACTTTTTATGATTTTTTTTGATTTTTTTAACACCATAGATTGAACATCAGTTTTTACTTTACACTCCAGTAGGGATGTAACGATTCACTAAACTCACGATACGATTCTCTCACGATTTATTTTACAAAATGAGACTGTAGACAAATGATGACTGAAACAGATTCCTTTAGGAGCTGCTAACCCGCTTGTCAGTGTGGTTTGGTCTTTTAATGTTTTTGTTCTCTCAACAAGGGGAGGTGATTGGAGCTTCTCATTGTGGTGTTGATTAAATGCTGCATCATGTTGGTTGTGCTATTTGTGTAGTTCTCTGTCTTCTTGCAATATTCACACACAGTTTTTGTCTTGTCTGTTATCTTCTCACCTCTTTCATTTTCTGTCTTGGGGAAGCCAAAATGCTTCCACACCTCCGATTTAAAAGACGGTGGTGCGTCCTCAATTTGTAAATCTTGCTCTACAGCTGCTGACGCTCACCATATTATTGAGATTCATGTTTCAGAGTACCGATGTGAACCTTGACACCTTTGAATCGATTTATCACGATTAATCTTTACATCCCTACATTGCAGACATCCTTACAACCTATAGATAACTGCTTTATGTCACTGATATTAACAATTATTCTGATTCAGGACTATCTCAGTAATAGACATTATTATTATTGACCTATCTGTAGTATTTTATTTGCAATACATATAGCAGTCAATGGTGTTCCTTTTTTTTAATTAAAGCTGCAATATGTGAGATTTTGGGAAAGGATAAAGTGCTTTAAATGGAGAAAATGGAGAACAATTTGGGGGAGTTTCCAGATGATTTCTCTTTTAAGCTGGGAGTACACAGCCTAGCTTAGCATAAACGCTAAAGTTATCAGGCCTTTGTCTAAAAACATTGTTATGATAGATGTAAGATAGGTTGAAGTTATTGCCTTTTCACATATGCACGAAACATTTGATATTTTCAGGGTGAGCTGCATGTGTGAATGCAAACATTCATTTTTTCACTCTGACTTCATCCGGACTTGCAAGCCCAGGGTAAAATTCCTGCAAGATGCCTTCGTAAGCCGATGTGTAAACACAGCAGAATATATTCAGGAAAAGTCACAGTGAGCGAGCAGGTGGAGGTGATGACATTTTCCTGCAACTGCTGTGCGATCAGTTTGATTGCCACGTAATGAAGCTGCTTCATACTCTGTTCTGCTCGCCAGTATGTTCGCCTCTCATCTTTAGTTTGGACAATAAATATGTCTCATAACACGTAGCATTGATATAAAGGCAAAAACTGTCATCATAGCCTCAGACTCTGTTGCTTTGGCGTCATGTCTTGCCTCCAGATTGTTGTGAAATGTTCAATAAATGTTCAGTGTGTGAAAAGGGCTGAAGTTTGTCGGGAGGTTGAGGTGAGAAAAATGTGTGTTGATATGAAAACTTGACGAAGCTTTGAGCTTTCAGTGCCCCCTTCCATCAGAAGTC
>CM036554.1:1976401-2151401 GCA_020745685.1 Tautogolabrus adspersus | reverse complement strand
GGAGCCCCTTAATTTGTGTTTCCTGTCTGAATTCAAGATGGAATTGATTGATGTCCCTGACTTTGTTTTCTTCTACTCTCGCCCCACAGCACAGCCGAATCCACCCAAAATTCACGAAGGATGGTGGGCGTACAAGGAGGTGGTGCAGGGGAGCTTTGTTCCAGGTAAGGCTCAAACCGGCGGTGCACGGACGTTTCCCTCAGAATACTGATTTTCATGCATACACTTGAACCACACTGTGTGCTTGATCTTATTACGTATTTAAGATAACACGGGGCCACCTTGCCGTTGGCAGTAGTTTTATTTTCTCATTCTGACAAAGACCTCGTCGCCCTTCCTCACACAGACGACGCTTTTTCACTGATTGATTGACGGCAGCTCACAGCTCCTTCCACCTTTTCCATCTTGTTGGGTATCTGCGTGTCAGGCCAATTATTTTGCCGAGATTGTGTTTTTCTGCTGAGCTGAGGTGCTTTCGATAAAGCTTGCAGGTGCCTGCCTGTATGACTGCGTCTATGTGAGGTCTATGCTCACGGGGAATGAATGTCAGCATACGGAGAGAACAATTAGGGACAAACAGAGGACTCTTTTTAAGGTTAACTTCACAGTAAGGTTAAAGGAAGGGAGCTGACTTTCTTGTGTGAGTGTAAAATGGTAATGAGAGGTACAGTAAAGGTGAGTGTTTGTAGATTTAATATCCTCAGCTAATGTAAGGTCTCGCTATCACCGTTAACCTGAAACATTAACCGTGCTTTCAACCTAAAATGGCACGAAACAATCCTTCGCTTCTGATCTGCTCTTCTGAGTGACTTTTGTTTCACACTGCCCTCACATTTTGGCAAAGAGTCAACGCTCGAGAGTAAATTTAATACTGCGAAGCGAGGTGAAGTTCACTTGTGCATCTATGAGAATTGAAGGAAATGTGCTCGAGATGTCTTCACACCTTTCTTTCATTTGCAATATTGATTGATTCTGACATCTGACTCACATTCGCCAAAACCAGTAACGGGTCTAAATCAATTAAAGAATCATGCATATACACAAATATACAGTATATGAGCTGCTGCATGCTTCCTTCCAACCCTGTGTGGATGTAATGCGATTGCTTTCTGTGTTGCAACAAGGCTCATTTCTAACCCTTAGTTTAAAGATACCATATTCAGATTCCGGCACCAGGGGGCTCTCGATCAAAAGGCAAGGCAAGTTTATTTCTATAGCACATTTCAACAACAAGGCAATTCAAAGTGCTTCACACAAGACATCAAAAGCATCATGACAGAGGAAAGAACAACAATAACAAAAGATGACGTCAAGGCTGGCATCATGGGAATTCTCTCTGCAACTACCGCCCCCCTCCCCGGTGAAACCGAACTCCGCGTTGACCGTAGTGAAGACGAACGAGCAAAACCGACCTGAGGAAGAGAGTATGTTTACAGACGAGCTAATGTATCCGAGTATAATTGACATGACGTTTTTATCACAGCAGCACATACAGCAACAGTACGGCAGCTTTCAGTAGCAGCTCGCGCTTCCTTAGGTAGCTGTCTTTGACGTAACATCTGGTGTTTCCACGGCAACGATAAACATTCTGTCTGTCATGGTGGTTCTGTAATGGCGGCCGCAACGACAAGACGCGTCCCGACAGAACGAGTGGTAAACGTGAGTTTTGTCGAGTTGCATGTTTGCATGTTCGTACCCACAGTTTGTAAATCAGTGCACACATATCACCAATCTGTGGGGACTGTTTCCTAAACTGTGTGCACGAGTTTGCATTCTGAAATCCTGTTCTGTAGCCACACAAAAAAACAGTCTTGTGCTTCTCTTTGTAGGCAAAAGGCTACAGAGGAGGGGATTCTAGTGATACAGAAAGAAATGAGGGGTGGTGTGAATATACCCCATGCTGCTGATTGAGCCACCCTGAATCACTGCAGGGGGAATTCCTTCACTGTGACGGCCCTATTGCTGAGGTTTTTTTAATAACTTTAGACTAGTCGGCTAGTCTTAAATTACATTTCTGTAAATGAGTTGCTAGGAACATCCCTTATTTAAACGAAGCCTTTGTGAACCCAGCCAGTCCCAAAGTTCTTCCACAGAGCCGGGGTATTTAGCCATAGCGATCCAGTTTCCAGGGTTAAACCCCATCTTTGTATATTCAGGTTTTAACATGAATGTTTTTAAGTGATTGTTATAATGTCAAGTTTGCCCTGAAGCTCGACGTGTCGTGGGGAAGGCTGAGGTCAGGGGGGCGTCCCATGAGGAACATCAGCACAGATTCAGAGGGGCACCGTGGAGTGTACTGAGCTATAGTGCTGTGTGCTCAGTGATTAAAGGCATCTGTTCTCCAAAAGCAAACACTGAGGCATCCCCAGCATGTCCAGGCATACATAAATAAGTTCCTGTTTGTCCTTCCCCCTGGCACCGAGCGCTCGCTGCTCTGCTGCTGCGTTTTTTTATCTTGGCTATCTCTTCAAGCAGTCCTCCAAGGCGCACTTGCTTTACTAACCGCCGTACAACAGCTGGAGCAGTTAAACACTATTCATGATCCTCCGGCGGCCGTGCACAGAATTCCCAACCCTGGTTACCTCGTTCTACAGTCGGCCGGATATCGCAGGCGCGACATTAAAGAGACGGGAAGGTTTTCACTGCAGATGGAGCTCACTTTAACGACGCAGAGAGACAAAGCGTTGATGGGACATATCCTTATTGTGCTTGTACTACTTGGACAGTGAGTGGTGATAAAAGATTTCATTGAGAATTGAACAGGTTGTGCACATGGAGGCAGATTGTTCAGTGTGCTCGTTTCAGACTAATAATATACTCCCTTTGAGCTGTAATCCGTTACACTGAGTGATAACTTCTCCTCCTGCAGCTATTTTATATATTGCTTATTAGAAGTGATCAGAATAACAGCTCAGGAGACGGCTGTGGGTCTGGTTTTATACATAATATCGTCTGACTGTTCAGGGGTTCTTTACGACTTCTGCATTTGATTGGCAGCCAAGAGGATATTGAAGAGATTGAAATGATACTTCTCCCTCGTTGGGGAAGGCAATAACATCACTGAGAGCTCCACTCGGCTCCTCTGCACCGCGCTGCTCTTTCCACCAATTCTAACCCCTGAAACATCCTCCAGCAGAGGTCAAAGACTGCCGTCCACCGTCCTGTTAAAGAGGGCAAACCCCAAAATAATCACACTCTCAGGCCGGTCACTGCTGCTGACCTCTCTGAACCGTCTCAATTGCAGATTTAAACTCAGTACAAAGGTCAGATATGACTCTATAAGCGCTGCATCACTTTCATCTTTGCTCTCTCCTCTCTCGACTTAGCTGGTAGCTCACGCTAACCTCCTGCAGTCAGGGTAAGAAGGATGAACGATCAGTCAGCTAATGAGTCTCATTGTTTTTCGCCTTTCTGCCGTTTATTTCTCTTCTCGCTGGTGTTCATTTCACTAAATTAACCAAACGACACAGAAATCTTGTGATTAATTTGAATTTATGCGCTCATTAGTTGGCGTCTGGTGTATGATTTAATAATTTAAGTGAACTTTAATTTTCATTTCTGTTGGAAGACACTCGAAATTATCTTTTGTCCCGCCGGGTTTTTAAACCTATTAGGACGTCAAAGGAGCAGAAAGAGAATAAAAAAGCTGAAACGAAAGAAGCAAGTAACTGACTGATGACAGAATTCATCAATTTAAAGGAGCGATATGAACTCTGTCTACTGAATGAAATGATAAAGTGACCTTACTGTATGATCAGACATTAAGGAAACATGCTATGTTGAAGTGCTGGCTTCTCTGACAACAATGCAGCAGCCAGTATGTCCTCCTTCTAACTTTAGATTCTGGTCCTGAATGGTCTGGATTTGTTTGGACCAGAGAAGGTAGGCGGTTTTAAGGCACCCCCACACGGCCGTTTTGGACACCCCTCGGTTTGCCAGATATGAGAGCAGTTATCAGGTCAAACCAACAGGTGTTGCAGCGATGGAAGCGGGCAAGAGAACTGGTTCAGATAGAAGTGATTGTACCCGACCTAAAAAGCCTCTGCATGTTTCTAATAAGCTCCACGAGCAGAAACGTGCTCAAACTAGGATCAATATTGGAGATGCTTTTGAAAAATGGAGAGAGGTGTTTAACTAAGCTGCATGCTAAATGTTGTTCAAAAATGATAAAGTCTGGATCCTGTGGAAACCACCAGTAACCCTGTAGAAAAAATATAACATCCTGAACTTGTGATGTTGATAAGAAGAGAGCTGAGAGTCTGTAACCGTTCATGTGTCGAACGTAAAACAGAATAAAGTGGAAGGTCTGCACACTGTTCAGCTCCCAAAGAGCGACTTCATGAAGGGCATCGTCTTGATCCAAAGGATCTTCTTTCAGGCCAATGTGACAAGAGACAAGCAGCCTGCAGACCTTTCCCTTTTATTCTGCAGTTTTTTCCTTTTCTGTGCTGCACCTGTATGCAATCTGCTTGGATGTACGCACACTATTCTTTTTTCTCAAACGTTAAAACAGACACATATTCGTCTTCTCTCTTTCTTTACTGTTACCAATATTTGATATTGATAACATGATTCAAAATGAGGCGAACAGCCACGTGTCTGATGTGTGGCTAACAATCAGTACGGCTGACTTGGGTATTCATGGAGTAAACAGGATGGAAGTAAACATTGTACGAACTGTCTGGATGGATATTTATGGTGTTGTGCCTGTGTGTGTGTGTTTCCCTCTCGTGGTTCCTTGTAGCCTCATGTGATGCAGATCCTCACACAGAAGATTGATTCACAGATGGAGAGCCTCTGAGTGCCTCCAGCTGTGTGTGTGTGTGTGTGTGTGTGCGCGCGTGTGTGTGTGCGTGTGTGTGCGTGTGTGCGTGCGTGCGTGCGTGCGTGCGTGCTTTCCTTAGAAAATATTGTCACATTTATGAGTGTTCGCCTTCTGTGGACGCTGCAATGAGAGAAGTGTGACTGAATATAGATGAGAGAGTGCACCAGGAAGAGGTGTTCTTTTTCAAGGACACACCCACCCGGAAGCTCATTTAAATTCCCTGCGACTGTAAACAGCACTGGCCAATAGGAGGGAAGTGGGCGTTTGGGGAGGGGGGCCTTAAGGAGACGGCAGCTGAAATGAAGCGTTTTAGGCAAGCGGCAACCTCCAGTCTTGAAAAATGAAGCCAATGCGGAAGCCAGTCCCACTCACACCTACGAGCAATTTCAAGTCACCAATTAGACCATCGTTTTTCAGGGTCTTTTTTTTAAGCATGGCACCACTGACCCGTCCGCTGCGTTTGACCAGGATGTTAAAAAATTCGAACAGCCAGTGGTGTTGGCAGTTTCTCAGCCGTGCAGCCCGATTTATTGTCACTGTCAGCTTTCTCTCCCCATAAAAGCGACATGATGTCCACCCTGTGTGCAAACAGAGCTGAAGGTTTGGCCACATTTGTCACCCTGTGTGGTCATAATCCTGCTGCCTGTGCCCCAGTAAGGGCGGTGTAATGGGGGCATCTCTGTAGAGGTTGGAGGCGTAGGGCTTTCCCCACGCGACAGGTCCCACTCGAGGCCGATGACAGAGCGGTGCAGGCAGCGATGAAGGACGAGGAGGAGGAGGAGGCTGGGCTGATGAGAGGTCAAGTGCAGGGCAGAGAGCGAGGAGAGAGACTGACACCAGAATGCTTTTATGGAGCTAATGGAATAACAAGGAAACGCCCTGACTTTCAAACACACACATGCACATGCACACGTGCACAGATACATAATGCACACTACATCCAAAGCCCTCTGTGAGATAACATCAGTCCCATGGATCCATATTAGAAGTTTCCGCAGTTGTTCATTTAGGATTAAAATGTTTGTATGAAATAATCAGCACGAGTTGTGTTCATAATTCTATTGTTACACATCCAATAATGAGGCTCATTACTGGCAATAAAAGCTCTTACATGATTCTGAATAAAAAGGATTTAGAGCAGTTTCAACGACATTGTTACAAATCTCTGCAGCTCAGTGAAAAGGACGCTTCAACACAGTCCCAAATAAACTAAATCTGTCTTTTCCCCAGAGTCGTCTCCAGACTTTGGGTTTCAGATTTATGCTCCTATGGGATTTTATATCTGCACCTGTGCTGTCTGTCTTCAGCCTCAGTAAGCCTGGGCGATACCACGCTAAAAATGTTCATATCAGTCGATATCGATGATCATCACTAAATTATTTCTGTCAAATTGAAAGTTGAAGAAACCAGATGGTTATTGAAGTTTAATTATTCTTAATTGTGAGAACATGACAAACTCTACTTCACCATCATGACCTCAGTGCACGGCCCGCTGCTCTCTGAGGATCCACTAACACTCGTTTGGGACGTTCGGTCATTTCTTTCCTTCGCTGTGTTCTAACGAGTCATATTGTTTCAAATGATGGTTGCCCGTTTAGCCTCACGTCTTCGGCAGGCTGCTCTGTCTTTTGTCGGACTGTAAGTATCCAAAATATCTCTACACTCCTGCAGCTGAGCGTCCTTTCTTGTCGGCGATGTTTTCTCCGGGCTTTTAGCCTGTAGGCTCGGCGTTTCCTTCGGTGTCGCTATCGTTCTTTTCAGATCTGTTTGCAGTACCCTCCAAACGTCTGTAAGCCCGCCCACCAATATCCCTGCGACATGATTGGCTGTTCGTCATCTTTTTCTTCTTCTCTTTAATGTCGGGTGGCAACTAGCGTTTAAGGCGCATTTCCGTCCAGCTTTCACAGTTCTTTGGGCGGTTTAATGATCAATCTGAAACATGCATCATGTGAAAGCACTGACTTATTGTTACCATGTTTGATTAAAATTCCTCTTGTCTTAAATGTCCGGTGGCAGCTAGCATTAAAGGCCCTTTAGCCCCCCCCCTGTCCCAGTGTTTGGTTGATGTCAGGTTTAAATCTTCCTTTTGGATTATTGTTTGTAATGTATCGTGTGTAAGGTCAACCTCTTAAGAGAAACCAACATTGATTCACTGATTTACATCCATGACTGCAGACGCCATTCAAAGCAACAGAGCACCAAAATCAAGCTGCTGTGTTTGAGTGAGGATGTTTTATTTCTGGATCCATAACGGGATGGAAGTCTTTATAGGTAAGATCCTTTAATACTCTAAGCATTACTAATTAAATTGGATGAATCTTCAGTTTGATTATGAGGAAGGTAAATCTCACATCTGGGGAAAATACTACAAACTGTGTGCTGAGTTAGCTCCTAGGATTTGGGTTTTATTTTCTTAACGGAGAACATTTTGAGCGCGGTTGTTTAGTCAGTCCTTCGTCTGTGGAAACAGGATCAAAAAACCGTTGGCAGGAGTGTTGGGTAAATGTGCTGCAGTGCTGATTATTGTTAACAAAGCATGGAGGACAGCTCTTGATCTTGAATGTGCAAGAATCCAATCTAATCATCAAACCTTATCGCACATCTCCACATCTGATGCTCTCTTTTCCGAGGCCCCCCCCATCCTCCCCCGTCAGAGCGTTTAGTCACAGCTTCTCATCTCCAGGAGAGAATTGAATCCCGTGTTTGCCCCTCCTCACACTCTTGTTTGAGAGACACTTTTTGTTTCCAGCAATCAAACAAGCCGCTGCACTTTTTCCAACACACTTGTGAGCTGATTAACTTTTTTTTTCACATCCCACCGAGACAAAAAACCAAGCACCAATTATAGAATTTGAGCCGCCACTTGTAAAGCCAAAAACCAGTGTTGTGAAAAATCCCCTTAAATGTTTTATTTATATATTTATTTGAAAGAATCCTTCAGCTAAGTCCCTCTCTGAATCAATAGAGGAGGCTAATTAGCAGCTTCTCTGTAAGGTAGTGAAGCCTTCTTCAGGTGACAAACGCTGATCGAAAACCAATTAAATGCACAAAAACAAGCAACACGACCACACACAGTTTACAAGCTGTACGGGAGGGAAACCCAACAACAGAACACTTTGTTGTTTTGAGTTAACGTGACCCAGTTCCTGCTCTGGAGGTGAAATCAGACTCTAACGGCCAACTTCCACCAGATACGTGTTCGGTCCGTCTCTGCTCCGCAACGGCAGCGGAGCTCAAGGGTTTTTACTTTAGTCAATGTGTGTGCTTCAGTCTGGAGTCCTCTGCGGCAGATACACAAGGCTTCTATTTTTGCCAGAGCACGGCACATCAATTTACCACAGAAAAGATCGAGCGAGGCAGGAAGTCAGACACTGAAACAACATTAAAACATCCGGTTTATTTTCAGAATAAAACACTCCGTTTTGACAGTTCAGAACAACGACCTTATGTGTGTGTGTTGTGTTAAGGGTTTTAAACCACATACATCATATTATCTCGGGCTGTTGTGCATGATTCTGTAATTGCCGTGGAAGCTACCTGGTCTCGGGACCCCAGCTGTCCAGCAGTGCTGCTCCGTGCTGTGCACACAGACTGTAAATATCAATGTACGACGCCTGAGTGACGTCACCCATCTGTTCCTGCAGGGGGCTCCGGTCTCCATGCTGGAAATCCTGTCTCAGCCTAACTTTCAGTCAACCTAACGACAGGCTGAGAGCTGGAGCTTAGGCGGGTTTTAAGCCTCTTGACGAACCGTTACATCGCGCCCACCTGTCAATCATGTCAGCTACGCTCCTAACTATGGATAACACGTTTCGTTCATTTTAAATATTCACCCCCCAATACAGTGTGTGTGAGTGATGTCAATAACTAATCAGATCTGTTTCGTTTTTTGAACCATGCTGTAATCATGTTTATTTATGCTGTAATGTGTATGTGACTTCCGGTGTTCCTGGAGCCAGCCTCAAGCAGACACTCGAAGAACTGCGAGATTTTGCACTTGGACAAGGGAGAATGGAGCTGACACGCCATGCACACATATCTGGAGGAAGTTCTGGGTGAGAGCTGCTTCGGTTTTGGGGGGGCAGGTCTGAGAAGAGCAGATCCTGTGGTGGGATCAGTGCCAACGGAGAGCTGGAGATGGGCTCTGACAGCGAACACTGCACACCAGAGACCGAGTGATGGGCCTCCAGCTCCCATCTCAACAGATTTGGCTGGCTGGAGACGACAGTTGCAGGAGAAACAGCAGAGTCATCACAGTGAGTCTCCTCTTTATGGATTAGAATGACAGTTTCCAACAAATGGCACCAGTACACTTTGGATCCTCACACATTTAAATATGTGAAAAGAAGAAATGGTGTCAAGTGAACAGAATCCTTCTGGATATTGTGGGTGGAGAAGCTTTTTATTCTCTCTCTGAGGCAGAATTCAACTTTGTGTTTAAGGAGACTGAGATTTTCTGTGTTCATTATTTCACTTTATCACGTCTCTGAACTCTGCACTGAAATGTACTCGTATGAAACGCACAAATAGTCCAAACAGCTTTGATTTATTTTGAGCTCTAAACAAAAGCTTTCACACAGTTTCCTTTCCCTCACTTACTGAAACAAACTTGTGTCCATTGGGTGCATTTCATCTTCGAGCATTGTCAGGGACATTAGGACGTACTGAAAAAAAAGATTTAGCATGAATTGTAATTCATTCAAAACAAGTTTTTACATTGATTTATATTGAATGTAATATTCTGTTACTACAAGTTCAACTGATGTTCAAAAGGATGTAAAGAAAGATGGAAGCCTATGCTCTCTAACGTTTGGATTTAACATAACCTCGTGATGTGTTATGGTACACTTCTGGAGGCGCTGCTCTGGACTCGTCTGCTGCTGCTTTCTGACAGCTGAATGTTGGCAGCACAGACATGAAGCGTATTGTGTTGTATGGTATGGTATTGTGCCGTGTAGTATAGTATCGTGTTGTATGTCAACGGCCTCTGTACGGCTGTTTGGTCCGCACCAGGGTTTGATTGACAGCTTTCACTCCAGAGGAAACAAACCGCACTAACTTGGCAAAAGGACGCGAGATTGTTTTAACCGAATCAAACAGATTAGATGTGAAATTGCCCATAGCTCATACTGCAATAAGTCCAAAAAAAAGGAGAATAATTTGACTATGACATGTGGAAATGCTAATATTTTCACCTAGAGCTGAAGGTTTCTGTTACCCGGACACCTGCTGAGATTTTCATACGTTTGAGTAGCCAGTTGACTTAAAGAATCTGGATCTACCAAACTTCCATAGATGTGAACCTCTGTGGTGTCTGTGTGTGTTGTTGCTTTCTGAGTTTGTTTGATGAAATACACTTAAAGTCTGCAGCAAAAACCCGCTGTGGTGTTACTGCTCACTGTCAGAGAGGACACACACACACACACACACAGACACTTTACATTTACATTTTTGGTAACCGTCTGTCAATTTCTAATGTGAGTTTTGAAAATTCCTTCACACAAACACACGTGCACACAAAAAAAACACGTGCAAAGGATACACACTTGTGTACACACAGTGACAGCTGTGGGTATTAAGTGGCAGTGTGATGGATGGGGTGCAGACTGGATGGCCATCATAACCTCCCCTTTATTTACCCTCCACTGAGTGACAGCAGGGAGAGAGGGGGGAGGAGGGGAGGAAACAGGAGAGGACACGAGAGAGGAGACAAGAGGGGAGGAGAAGAACTAAAAGAGGAGGAAAGGAAGTGAATGAAAAGATAATTGAAAAGGGAAAGGAGGGGAGACAAGAAAATAGTAGGGGAGGAAAATGAGACTAGAAGACATGGATGTTAAAAAAGGAGGAAACAGAAGAAAGGGGAGCATGGATGAGGAAACAGGAGACTAATAAAACCAGGTGATGAAAGAAGGACACAGGAGAGGACATGGATGAAAAAACGATAAATTGGAGGAAAGGAAGGTAGTGGAAAATTTTAAAACGAGGAGAAAAAGTTGAAAAGCAAAAATGAAGCGAAAAGAGGGATGAATAGAAGAGAGGAGGAAACAGGAGAGGAGAGGAGGACACAAGGTGAATACAGGAGAGAAGGACTACGATGAAAGGATAAACGTAAGGAGGAAGGGGAAAACCAGGAAACCAATAAAAAAGACAAAGGGAAGGAAGAAAGCGACACAAAAAAATAGGAGAAGAGAGAAAAAAGAAAAGGCAAGAAAGGACGTATGGGGAATGCATCTGAAAAGAGGAGATGAGAAGGAGATATGAAGAGGGAAAAAGAGATGAAATGAAAGAATATAAATAAAAAAAGGATGAGTCAAAGGATAAAGAGGGGACAAGGTCAGAGGAAGGCACAGAGAACAAAATAAGAAGAAGAGAGGAAGATGAAAGAAAGAAGATGAGAGGACGGGGGGGGTGGATGAAGAGGAGTGGAGTCAGATCTACGTTCGACCAGCGTGGAGATGAAAGCAGAGGCAGCCGGGTGGAGCGTAAGAGAAGGGGGGGGGGGGGGGCGAGCAAAGCTGAAGGTTGACAGAGGGGTAGGGGGGGTTCTTAAAGAGCTCCACAAAGAAGTCCAACACTTGGAATTGAAAAAAACAACTCTTTATGGGTGACAGTAACCCTGCGATGACACACTCCTCACCTCCTCTAAATCCCACAATTCCACAGGTCAGTGAGAGTCTGCGGCCGCCTGTCAATCAAACACAGTGTGAGCACGGGAGGAGAGCTTTCTCTTCACTCTCCATCTTTTGATCCGAGCTGGTGACTTACAGATACGCTCAGTCGGAGTTCCTCTGCACCTCCTCTCCATCCTGATTTAAATCTCATCTGCCTTTTCTCAGATTCAGCGCTCTTTTCACTCTTTCTCTGTGTCATACTCTGTGTTTCCATTCTTCATTTTTCAGCTCTGATATTTGGAAGTCAAACCAATCGATCGTTGGCTCAATAATAATTTACCTTGTCCGCTAAACGAGAGACACTTGGCAGACTCAGTCTGTGTCTGAAATCACTCCCTCATTCCCGCCTCACTATAGTGAGTTATATGTAGTGGACTTTATCGTGCTCTCACTCAGGAAAATTAAAAAAACATTTTGGAAACTACTCGCTCACTCGCCGGCTGCTGACAGTGACGTCATTGTTGTCGCTTAACTAAAACGTGCAGCTAAACGACGGCAAAGGATCTCCGCTCTCAAAAATCTTTTGAACCGCAATGCATGATGGTATATATTGCTCGGATAGTGATCATCGGTCGTACACTACTTTTCACAATGCATTCTGGGATACATTGAGTGGACTAGGGTATGATCATGTTCACTCAGAATTCGGACAGCACTACAAAATGGCGTGTTCACTATAGTGAGTAGGGCCCCGTGTCCACCTAGCGTTTTTTCCGGGCAGAAAAGCGTGTTTGCAAGAAGAAAAGCGCTGCACGTCCGTCCTGTCTCTATGACAACAGTCTGTTGATAACGGCCGCTGTATGACCGACACTGCTCCGTTACTTTTTACTGCATGTTTTATATTTGAGATCGTTTTTTACCCGATCAGACACGGAGCGAGGAGGATGTGGGTACAAGGTACGATCCGTAAGCGGCAAAACTACGGAGAATATTATACATTTGGAGCGTCGGTGACGTCAACAGCGCCATTCTGAAAAGTTGAAAGATTTTCAACTTGAGCGCTCAGAGCGGACTCAGTCGTAGCTTTATCAGGTGCACTGATTGTGTCTGATCCTTCAGGTGTGTTAAACAGCTGTATTCGTCTGTTAAATTAATTGGCATGGCCATTTGTGTTATACACGATGCTTAAATCGGAGATGAAATCGAACCCTGGAGTTAGAGAATCCTTAGCACCAGAGTGTAATCAGCACAGCTGATCACAGCTGAATTATTTTGGATTCCTCTGCTCTGATTTGCAGTCGCAGTGGTGAGAAAGTAAATGACTCATTTGACACACTTTGGCCGTTATCAGGCTGCTATAACCAGCTGGAGGAGAGAGAGAGGTTGATGGAGTAGTCGGCACCTAACCTGTGGCGTTATGACACACTCACTGTGACACACTCACTGTAACACCTACCAAGAGACACACCGAGTGTTAAAACACGAGTGTAAAAATCACATCAGGGACTCAGTCTATCTGTGTTCATCCTTTGCTTCCTTCCAAATATAAATACAGGGTTCAAAACACTGATTAAAATATGTGCTGTGTATGCTTGTTATTCATCCAGAGTGTGAGTTTGATCTGCCAGTTCCCAGAGTAGTGTGTTAGCTGTACCCGTTAGCATGCTAACAGTGAATTAGCATTCAGGTCAGGCTCTGATGTGAGTCAAAGCCGTGTGAACGCCACCGATATGAAAATCTCCTGAAGACAATATCAGACCAGAAAGGATCCACTGATGTCCTGCTTTATCTCTGAGCCCGGACATCTCTGCCAAATAGCATTTCCTCCTATTGATACTGATAGGGTTTGCTGAGGGATTACAAATTGTGATATAAGACAAATAATCTGTCGTCTGAGCCCGGTGCCGGACAAAGAAGATTACAGAGTGAAATACTCGATAACGTCCGGTTATTCTTTCCTCCGCCCGCCCGTCCTGTTTGTTTTAGGTTTGTGTGTGTCTCTGTCAGCGGCGGTGTTTGACTTGTCAGAGTGGCATTTAGGAAAACAAGTGTGCAGTGTGTGTGAGCGCAGCGATGTAGATACAGTACAGAAGTTGCTGATGCTCCAGTCTCCCCTCTGATTTACATCCCCGCTGTATATCGTGTGGTGTTAAACTCCAAACACAAGCCCCCACAGGGAAACAAATTACATGCAAAGCTGAGGAGAGATTGCTCACAGATGCCACAAGATGCTTTATGATTCACCTCTGGTTCCTCATATATCAGACGCAGGAAAACAAAACAATAAAACACGTCACGTTTTCAGATTGATATTTGTTCCCCTTGGCTTCAGTTAGAGGTTTACCAACAATCCCCGAACCCACAGCAGCCAGAGGCAGGTGAATAAAACAATCATATGCAGTGACTCACTGTTGATAAAACTTGTTTTTGTTTTGGAGGATCTGCAGAGGAATGTCAGCAGAATGCAGAAGCTGAGTATTATATCACAGGCCTGAGATGTAAAGATTAAGCTGCATCCTCGGGCGCGTCCTTTCTGCTTATGGAGGCAGAACAGCAGCTTGCATAGTGAGTGTGAGGAGGCTGGCGGAGGGAGGGAGTGTCTGAAGGCATTATGCAGAGTGCACAGGCAGACACTGAGGGCTGCAAACACAGACGGATCAATGGTGGTCAAACACACAACAAACTCCTCCAGCTGCTCTTCTCTCTCAGTGAGGAGTCACTTCATGAAGAGCAGAGAGCAGAGCTGACCGATTGAACCGTTAGCCCCTCAAAGTGAGCATGAGTGTGATGATTTGAAGTTCAGTAAGACATGTTCCACATAAATACAGCAGAAATCAAGTCTATCCTGTGAATGTGTCTCTGAGTCATGACTGTCTACAATGAGGGAGAAGCTCGAGTCCCGCTGGCTGTGTTGTTGTCAGAGCCGTGTTTACATGGACGGGACGGCCGAGAGTATGAAGCTGTTATAGTCGAGGACTAGAGAGAAGAAGAAGAACAAGAGTTTTTAGATCACGCTCATTCTGTGTACATTTACATGCAAAGAGAAGCTACGAGTTAACCAAAGTGTGCTAACATTAGCATGCTAACACAACAATGCAGGCCACAGGTGATTACAGCTTGAGCAGAGGACAATTTTGAGGTGTGTCGCTGGAGAAGAGCGGAGGCTTCAGAATAGCGGAGGTGTCACCAAACAGCAGTTTGTTTTGGTTTCATGCTGGCGCTCAAGGGCGACATCTACTGGATCAAAAAGTCGCACATTCTTCCTTAAAAGATTTATCATCTCTGATGTCATTCAATGATATCATGAAAATCTCTACGTAGCAAAGACATGTTGAAATTCAAAAGTGATATACCTGTCGAGTGTTTATGCAACATACAGTTGGTCCACACAAATCTCTGTTTTGTCAGTTTGAGTTTAGCTGGTTGGTTTCGGTCGGCAGCAGGAGGGGGGCTGAACATCTGGACTAGTGGGATGTTTGCTGGTGATCTGATGAACCTGTGGGTCACAGCGAGTCCACGGACAACCACATTGAAACTTTTCAACAGATCCCAGCTGTTTGAATCAGCCAACGCTTCTTTTGTGCTTTCAGAAATTAACAATTTCTTCCATTTTCTTTTCTTGCCAGTTCCCCTTTATACAATTCTAGACCCATTTTCTTGTTAATCTAAAATGTACGGCTCCATTTTCACTTGCTTTTTTCTTTTTCCACAAAACCAGCCTCTTGAGCTTACAACCGAGTAAATCAAATTTGCTCGTCTCACACCTTCAGAGGTCGTATTTTCACATTTGTGGGTCTCATTTTCCCTCTGACCCACGTCCCCCCAGCCCTGCATGCCGCCCTGTGCCCGACATTGATGAGCAGAGATCTCCATGTAAATACCCGAGCTCCGGAGGGGCTGGGCCGGGGATGGAGTCTCCATTAAGACGGGTAATACAGCAAGACGCTGTTTAAACAAAGCCCCCTCAGCGGGACTCTGCTGCAGTTCAACCTCAGCCCCTGAAGGATCCCTCACAAACCGGACTGTAATGAGGAGGGAGTGCCTACGAGGCGGGTGACCCCCCGCCGATAACCTAATCTGCTGCACAGATCTGAGCAAGGACACAGAGATGAATTAGAGACGTGGAAAGCACAGTGGGACTGAGGGAAATAGGCAGATAATCACATAACTATTCATTTGCCCTCATCTTTGCCTCCTCTTTCATCACTCGTGCCCAGCAGTGTGTTTTTAATGTGAGTGAACATATGTGGGATGACACTGAGTTAAATCTCTGAGGGATTGCGTTACACCTCTGAAAAATGAGGAGAAGTAATCAAGAGTGTAAGGCTGATGTTCCCTCAGAGAACTGAAGTCAGAGTTAATTATACAAAAAAATATTTTAGTGAACTACTAATAATTCAGAGCGTTCACGTGAAGTCACACACAAGGAACAGACCACCTTGCAGGCAAGAGTAGCTAGCTGCTGCTACACGTTCCAGAGGAGTTATCGGTCTCAGTTTCCACCATAGACTGTAAATTAACGGACGAAGCCTGAGTGACGCCAGCCATCTGTTACGGCAGGGGGTTCCGGAGGCTCATCGGCAGCCTCCGCCTGACAATCATGTCAGTTACGTGCCTAACTATGGATAACACAGAGTTTTCAAAATCAAAACAACCATTTGTAAAAAAAAGTCACCCCCTGTACAGTGTGTGCCAGTGATGACAATAACTAATCTGACCTATTTGGTTTTTTGTACCAGGCTGTAAACATGTTTATTTATTCTGTAAAAACGGCTTTTTGCCAGTCATGTGTTTGTGACTTCTGGTGTTCCTGGAGTCAGCCTCAAGCGGACACTCGATGAACTGCAGGATTATTCACTTCCCCGTTGGCTTCATTTTTTAAGACCGGAGGTTGCCGCTTGGTTTCCACCTACGGCTTTGAACCTGGAAATATCAGAAATATCAGGAGTCCATGCAAGTGTGAAAGCCCTACATGTGTGTGTTTTAAGACGGTGCAGCGCCGGTAGCCTAGTGGTTAGTGTGCGCACCCCATGTACGGAGGCTGTAGCCCTACAAGTGGGCGGCCCAGGTTCAGATCCGACCTGTGGCTCCTTCCCCGCATGTCATTCCCCACTCTCTCTCTCCCATGTGTCGGACTCTATCCACTGTCCTATCTCTAAAAAATAAAAAGGCATAAACAGCCCAAAAATTAACCTAAAAAAAAATGACAGTGCAGTTGTAATCCCAGACCTTCAGTGGTCGCCGTAGTGCACCAAACCGAACCCCTGCATGTAGTTGCATTATCTTGTAATAGTCTTTTTATTGTGAGTTTGTGATTTAAGAGAGGAGTAAAGAGTGTCTGAACCAGGAAAGGAAGGATGTGTTGTGTATCGTTGCTGCAGTGTGTCCGTCCGCTCTTTAGAAAAACCTTCTCCTCGCTCTGTCTGATTGAAAAATTACATCAGCTGCACAAGACACTCAACATGAAGATCAATTCATCTCTAGGAAATCCTCTTAGATTTAGAAACGTTCACTCTGACTCCTCCGCAGTCTTTAATCCAGCAGTTCCCTCCCTGCTGCTAACGAATATTTCATGAAGTTGATCTCAGTGTTTTTCTCTCAAAGGTCATAAAACAGCTGCTAATTTTTTACCCTAAATCTTGTTGACTCACCAATTTTGTAAAGAAATGCATTCATACGCCGTTGACTTGAACAGAATTAATGGTGTTTTTCATGCACGGCAAGACGGATTACTCCTTTTTAGCTTCACTGCAGCCTTCAGTACAAAGTTTTCACACCATCTTTCATACTCTTTCCTTGCTTGCTTTAAACTTTTAAACTCGGGAAGCCGTCTGCATAGCAATGAGCGTGTGAATCAATGGCAATGTGAGGCGGCTGGAATTATGATATTATCTACAAGCAGGCAATTGTACCGATGTGAATCAATCAATCATAGTGCAGCTTCTGAAGGAAACGGCTCAATTACGGCACCTGTCAAACCGTCCGCGGTCAAGGAGAAAAACTGGTCGCCTTTTAAAGTATTGAACGCTGTGTGGAATAAAACGACTCGTGATCAGACGGCAGCTTTGATTCTCAATCAGGACGAGATAATGAGGTGAAATAAAGCGGGAAGAAGTCCAAATAAGGTATTGTGGTGAGAAAAGCATCTCTTCATTGACATAAAGTGGCATTTATTCATACAGATCTGCCGCCTAAACCGGGCTCCACACATCAAATGGATTACTCACTGAACACAAAGGCTCGAGAAAATCTGTGAGACGTTTTGGGATTCCTTTGAGTCAGGGAGTCTTGCTTCACACCCGTGCCCGGAGCCCATTGTTGTCTCATGATCTTAAAACTTAAAACTCAAAGTGAGAAGTGAGAACTTCTTATTTGCGTGATCTGAATTGCTGCTCAAGCTGCGAGGTGAAAGCTGCAGCAAAAATCTTCTTTTTGATTATCAAAAGTCCAAAAACAAGGAAAGAGAATCACTCGTATAATTGCAGTATTAAACAAATCATGACTGCTTGAGCCCTACATGGGTCATGTTGTTCTACAGTTCATGTATCAGACGCTTTTATCCAAAGAGACGAACATCAGAGAGTAACAACAACACAAGCAGGGATCTAGAGGAGGAGACAACGTCAGTACTGCAAACGAAGAGCATTCATTACATGTTTTTGTCGTACTTTTTCATTCTTTTTATTTATGAATCCCTAAAGATATTCTGCTTTACACTCTGTTATTGTGAGACTTGCTTCTCACACACACACAGGCCCGAAAAGCACACATGCAGAAACAGGACTTGTGGACATTAGTGGAGAGATGTCTGAGTGGGGCTGCTACACACTGCGAGTGCCAGAGCTTTGGGTGTGGTGCCTTGCTCAAGGGTACCTCAGCAGTACTCAGGAAGTGCCCTGGCACCTCTCCAGCTACCAGAACAACTTCCATATTTTGGGACTTGAACCAGCGACCCTGCGGTTTCCAACCCAAGTCCCTACAGACTGAGCTACTGCCGCTCTAGAATGGTACTAACTGCTTGTTGTAAACATTGTTCGAACATAGACGGAGAGTGGACACAGACTTGGAGTCTGAAAGTGAAGCCGATGTGGAAGTGTCTTACACCTGCAACCTTACTAACAACCAGAAGAGGACATACTTATTGGAAGTCTATGAGAATCTTAGCCGACTTCTCTGTAGATTGACGACCTCTGCAAATATTTTCATAACGAGTTTATGGTCTCAATCTCTAATTTCAAGTCCTCTCCAATACAGTATGGTATTCATTTATTAATCGCCACCAAGGCAACCTGAGAAACGTAGCATTCAGTGTTCAGTTGTACTAAACGACACTCTGAGGAGTCATCTGTTTATTTTTGGAAATTTATTGCATGCGTTATTTAAAAAAATTAGCCTCCCAATTAAAGCCACGGTTATCCTGAATTATGAATGCACCCTGCTTACCAACATGCTGATCAGATCAGTGTTTCCTCATCCCTCACTCCTTGAATATGTAGTGTTCTAGCTGCAGACTGTATAAAAGATGGACGCTCAACAATGTCGGACGCCACATTGAAATTCTGACTCTTTTTGGTCAATGATGTGACAAAAAGTCGGAGCTGAGACGGCCTGAAGTCTCCTGACAAACAGCATTGAGACCACCTGACCGCGCCACGCTCATAATTATGCAATTTATTAAAAATCAAATTCTTAATCAAAGCCACAAACGCAGTTGTTGCATCATTTCAAAAAGTATAGCCATCACACCATGCACTCGTCTTCTTCAGTGCACTGGTTAAAACACCCTTTTGTGCTGTATATTTGTATCAGCCATCACATTATTACATCCTGACGCTCAGAGCGCTCCGATACGCAGACGGATGACTTTGCAGAGCTTTAACCATTTTACACGGCTTGCAGGAGGCAGCTGCAGGGTGCTGCTCCCCTGCTAAAGGTCAACCAGGGTGATATCACTTTCATTATCATCCCCGCTTCATTTGACTTCATCCATTTTTCCACTCAGATTGTTAAAGGGGCGAGCGTGTCAGCCTGTCGGGCCGAAGACCCGAGGAGAAATTTACACCCTGTCCGGCATTTTTATGAGCTGTAGCTGAGCTGCTGCTGGGGGAGCAGACAAATGGATGTAGTTGACCAGAATCGGCAAACAAATCACAGTCAGAGAGGGCCCGGTGATTTGTTTGTGTGCGTGTGTGTGTGTGTGTGTGTGTGTGTGTGTGTTTGTGCAGACAGGGTACAGAGGGATTGATGAATGTTTCATTCATTAGAGCCAAAGCAGATTGAAAGGAGAGAGCTCACGGTCAGCCTCAGTCTGCCCTCTGAAAACAGGCTGAGCTGAGAAAAACAAGTCAGACATCTTTAAATCCATCTTTGCACTTCACCTTATTGTCTGTCGAGTCAGAGCAACTGAGGGGCATCACAGACCTGCTCCTGCAATATCCACCCATCCCTCCATCCAAACATAATCCTCTTTAAATGGCTCTAAAATATGAATGTAATGACCATTAGTTATTTTTCTCTTGCTCTTTTTTCTTAAATGCTAAAGAGTGCAGCTGGCTGGAAGTTCTTTACATCCCCTGATTTATGCACAGATCTGTGATTGGGTCAAATACTCTGAAGCCTGTTATAAGACATTTAGAAGCTGTCCTTCTGTCATGTTGATCTTCTTTGTGCCATATGTTTTCGTGCACATGTGCACACACTGGTTTAAAGAAAACATAAGCAGACAGTCTCCCTCTGTATTCACCGTGCACCGGCCCAAATGAACCAGGAAAATGATCTCGTACATTTCTTCAGGGAGGAAGAGAGAGCATGTTTGTACCGAGACCAGACTCCAGACTGAATATGCTTCTCCTGATTTTCTGGCTCCTCTGGTGGGTCAATCCTTTTGGCTGCAACACCGTGAACATGTTGACTGTGTTACATAAGGGAACATTTCTAGACATAACTGTGATTTAGCAGAAATATCTTTTATAATTATAGCTACAACTCTGAAAGTCTAGTGATATATACGACTTATAGGCTATGTCTGCAGGAATGATTGTTTATAGATGTTAAACCTGCTCTGGGGACATTGAATCTTCTACTCACAGATCTGTAACATCCATCCAACCATTATCTTCTGCATATTTCCCGAGGCCCAGCCACAGTGGCAGCAGGCTATAGAAGCTTCAGCTGACTAATCAAGTTGCCCCAGACGTCCCCTCCCCAGTGACATTTTCTACTGTAGTTCCTCCTGGGGGATTCTGAGGCGTTCCCAGCCCAGAAGGGACTACTGCGGGGTCTCCTCTCAGTTTGACATGCCCAGAAGTCCTCCAAAGGGAGGCAACCAGGAGGCATCCTTATCAATGCCGGAACTACTTTAACTTGTTCCTTTTGATGCAAAGGAGTAGCGGCTCTGCTCGCAGCGCCCTCCGGATGTCTGATCTCTAAGGCTGAGCCCAGCCACCCTCGGTAAGAAACTCATTTCAGCCACTTGCATCTGCGACCACATTCTTTTGGTCACTACCCAAACCTTGGGGCAGCTGTGGCTCAGTTGGTAGAGTCTGTCGTCTCTCAACCTGAAGATCGCGGGTTCGATCCCCAGCTCCTGCAGCCACATGTCCGATGTGTCCTTGGGCAAGACCCCAAGTTGCTCCCGCTGCTTTGACAGTGGCGAATGAGTGTTTACGAATGGGATTAGTTACCTCTGATGGTCACCTTACTCAGCAGCCTCTACCATCAGTGTGTGTAGGTGTGAAGGCAAGAAAAGCGCTATACAAGCTCAAGTCCATTCAATAATACCTAATGACCACAGGTTAGGGCTGGAACGTAGATTGGCTGGTAAATCAAAGACTTTGCCTCATGGCTCAGCTCCTTCTTCAACACGACAGTCCGTCACATCTCCCTCAATACTGCCGACGATGCCCCAATTCGTCTGTCATGCCCATGATCCATTTTACCTTCACTCGTGAACAAGACCCCAAGATACTTGAAGTCCTTCACCTGAGGCTCTGTAACAGGGTCATTAATATCCCAACATGGTCATGCAGAGTCTAGGGGTTAAAAGTCTGTTTTTAAACCAAAGATAATTAAAAAAACAAAGACTGCTGAACGACACGAATCAGGCTTGTTTGTCGGGCAAGAGGAGCAAGAAGGAAAAAAGCATACAGCCATAATCATCGCAGACTTCATCCCCAGGAGGATATAACCTGGCCTTTGTCTTTTTAACCAGCAGAATGTTTTCTACTTTGTTCCCTCAAATTCCTTTTCGGAGTGAAACATGGAGCTGGTAGCTAGAAGATGTTTCAAAATGGAATCACTGCAGCTGTCAGACTATTTTTATAGTTCACTGCAGGCTCCCCCCCAGCCATTCTTCTATTATTAGTACGACTAAATGGTTCTGCATTGAAATGACAAAGACAGCATTACTTGGGTCTACAGTTCACCTACATTTGAACCCATCCCACTTTTTTTTTCTTAAAATATTTCAAAGTTTCTCGATACTTTCTGATTCAGCTTTGCACATCTTGCGGTTAATGCTAATATCTGTTTGGGAAAAAGAGCGATAGTCGTTTGAAAGGATGGCACCGAGTGAAGAGGAGATGAAAGAGTTGGCTGTGAAAACCGAGGGAAGAATCGGAGTCATACTGTCAGAAGGCTTTATTAGTTATTTGGCTTCATTGTTGTAAATGTTTGAAAGTTGATCATCTCTAGGTAGCACGCTGCGAGTGTTTGCATTCATCAGCAAAGATGATTATTAATGCAGAAACTCGTAAATCATCACTGTAATGCCAAAAGAACATGACAAATACAAACTTTTCTTTACAGTATTTATTCTAGCACTAATTGGCTTAAACATCCAATTAGTCAGACAGTTTTTTATCAGTAGAAAAAGCAAGCAATAAAAACAGCACAACACATCCCCATGTTTGCATGAAGAGAGGAAGTGTGCAGCGTATTAAACGTGTGTGAGTGTAATTCATCATGTCACAACATAAATACATATGATTCCCATAATCTCCTTTATAGCTGCTGTTTAGAAACATCTGTTGGCTGACGAGCGCTCTCTGCGTATCCGAGACCTCGATAAGCTGAACACATGCTGCTGGCACAGGGGTTCAAATGTTGACGCTTCACTCAGCTGTCTTTCCAAGGAGGGAAACACTGGAGTAAAACACCCTCTCTTAGGCCCCGTGTCCACCTGGCGTTTTTTTCTCAGCGCCAGCTTCTTTTTTCAGGTGTTTTCAATGGGTAGAGAGAGACCCCCTTGCCGTTTCTGTGCGGCCACTCCGAGCGTTCAAATTGAAAATCTTTCAACTTTTCAGAAAGGCGCTGTTGACGTCACCGGCGCTCTTTTCCAAATGTATGATATTTCCCGTAGTTTTGCCAGGTCGTATCTTGTACCCACATCCTCTTTGCTCCGTGTCTGCTGGGGTATAAAACGATCTCAAATATGAAACATGCAGTAAAAAGTGACGGTGCAGTGTCGGTCATACAGCGGCCGTGTTGTCATAGAGACAGGACGGACGTGCAGCGCTTTTCTTCTCAGCGAACAAACGCTTCATGCAAACACTCCGGAGCGTACAGCAAGCGCTTTTCTGCCCGGAAAAAACGCTAGGTGGACACGGGGCCTTACCAACCTGTCAAATTCCAGCTTTTTGTCAAGAGCAGGCCTGTAGGGTTAAAGTGATATTTAGAGTTTGATACAAAAAAAGACTCTTCACAACATCTGTTTCTGCTCATTTTCTTGAACATTGTCGTTAAATTAACACTTCAGGCTCAAACAGATTCGCGGCTCCATGTGCACGTGTCAGGCGTGCATATGCATGTACTGTGTGGGGATATGCATGAGCCCATGTATGTCTCACACATGCATTTCTAATGAGGACATATGGCGGTGGAGAGCAAACATGAAGTAATTGTGTACTTTGCAAGGATGCCTCCCCAGCTCCACATCCTGTGCATCTGTCAGGGCTCAACGTGCTCAGGGTTCCCTCCGCTGAACGTCCTCCTAATATCAGCTGCTTGTTCCCGTAAACAGGCTGCGGAGACTGATTCATGACGCCCTTGTTTGCCTTTGTTTTGCCGTCGTGGATCGACTCATCTCTTGAGGTTGATTTGAATCCTTCACGTCACTGTTGTTTGTCTTTCTACCATATGTTTCTCTCAAGTGCAGTAAGGTTCTTCACTTTCTCTTATTGGGTCTTTCATTTGCCACAACAAGAAGAACGTGCAAATCAATCGGTCGATTCCAACTCTGTCAATATTTACTTTAACTTCTAGACTTGACTAGCCCTTGTCACTTTGATATTCAGGTATGAAGTTGTAACAGTGATGCATTTTTCATTTGGGTCGGTTTGCTTTCACACTGCACTTTGTCAGGCGCACCAAAGCCTGTCAAATGTTCTGTACCGTAGCCACCCGTGACTAGTTGGAGCTGTAGCTCCGATCAGTGGCTACTGCCATCTACAATTCTACAATTCACTTAGCAGACGCTTTTATCCAAAGCGACGTACATCAGAGAGTAAGAACAACACAAGCAAGGATCAAGGAACAATAAAGGAACAATGTCAGTAAGGACGAACGATCAGCTTTGAGTCCGATTGGACACACAGGTGCTGAAAGGCATTGCCCAGAGGCAAGGCACAACATGAACTGCCAGTCTGAGACTCTAATCAGTATATAAACCATCTTATACGTGGTCGATTTTAAACAAAAACAAAAACCATCATCATTACCATCATTACATCAATACTATCGAGATCATCATCATTAAGTTAAGTTAGTAGGTATTCCTGAAAGAGCTGGGTCTTTAGCTTTTTCTTAAAGGTACAGAGGGACTCTGCAGATCGAATGGAGTTTGGAAGTTCATTCCACCACCGGGGGGCGACAGAGGAGAAGAGTCTAGTCCTCGTCTTTGGACCCTGTTGTGAAGGTTGGATCAAACGCCTTTCATTGGCAGAGCGTAGTGGACGGGAGGGAGTGTAGACCTGAAATAGAGAGTTAAAGTAAGGAGGAGCCGTTTTTGTTGCTGATTTGTAGGCGAGCAGCAGAGGCAAAACGACATGATCGGGCAATCGAGGCTACTTGAACCTTGAAGGTTAGCTGGTCATCAATCATGACACCCAGGTTCCGGGCAGACTTTGTGGGCATGAGTTTGGTTGTTCCAAGTTGGATATTGATCTGTGGCTGCATAGAGGGACTGGCTGGATGACAAGGAGCTCAGTCTTTGAAAGGTTGAGTTGAAGATGCCGTTCATTCATCCATTTAGAGATATCGGTGAGGCATGACGAGACTCTAGCTGAGACTGTGACATCGCCTGGTGGAAATGAAAAGAAGAGCTGGGTATCATCAGCATAGCAGTGGTATGAAAAGCCATGAGAGCGGATTATCGAACCAAGTGAGCTTGTGTATATGGAGAAGAGGAGGGGACCAAGCACTGACCCTTGAGGTACCCCTGTGGATAAGCTGTGCGCTTTGGACACTTCTCCCTTCCACGACACTCTAAAGAATCGCCCAGAGAGGTAGGACTCGAACCAGCAAAGGGCGGATCCTGAGATGCCAAGCTCAGAGAGCGTGGAAAGGAGGATGTGCCATCCGAGCTAAAGCTGCACTATGACCCCGAAGTAAACAACAGGACAGAGGAAGAATGGCATCCTGCAGCGTGGTGCAGTTTGTCAGTATTTTGTTATATGTCGGATGTGTCAGGTTAAACTGGCGTATCTACCGGAGCGATGTGTAACCACATTTAGCTCAGGCATGTGGATTCAGGCATTTAGGTTCACTTCCCTTGTTTAGGAATGCGTCTTTCTAAAAGAACGAATAACTAGTTTGATTGTTATCCCCCCGGTTACGGCTGCAATATTCCTGGTTACGGTCTAAGTGAGTGACATGCCTCCTACACACACGTTATTAATTTTTCAGTGATATATATGGTCTTGGTCTTGACTCGGTCTTGATCCCTGAATGTCTTGGTCGTTTCTTGGTCTTGGAGCACTCTGGTCTCGGGTATGTCTTGGAAAAAAGCATCTTATGTGCAACTCTCTATTCTCTGTCTGAAAATCCTTCCCCGTGCACAACTTACTAATTACAACAATAAAAAGACTCATGCTGTTTTGAAAGAAACTTTTCCCAGAATAGGTGCGTATCAGCTCTTCAGGAAATCCTCATTGATAGGCACATCACACCAGCTCCAACGTGTTAGTCATCTTTTCTGTCTGTCTTGAAGTCTCTTTGTCTCTGACATGACTGATTATCTTTCACTCTGCGTTGTCAGTTGAAGGACATCTCATCTCTCAGCAGGTGTGTGCATAAATGTGTGTTTATGTGTGTGTGTGTGTGTGTGTGTGTGTGTGTGTGTGTGTGTGTGTGTGTGTGTGTGTGTGTGTGTGTGTTCCTTCTACATACCTATAAAAGTCGTACTGTTGCCCTTGTTTGGCTGCACTTTCTGAGCTTTCACACTGATTTCCCCCCAAGGCTGTACTCTCTTGGAAATGCAGTGTTTTCATCTCCTAATCTCCTCTACTTTGTTTACTCCAACAAACTGGAGCGTTGTAATTAAAAGGCTGATGCAACGCCTCAACACCATCTTAACTTTCCATCAAGGCTGTGATGTTTTTTTGCTCCGTGAGAATGCATTTGTTACATCCTCTGAGTTCTCCTTCTTATTCTTGTTTCTGTGTGTGTGTGTTTTTTTTCCTCCACCAAGTCTAAACTCATTTTGTTGCTTGGAAGATCAGAGGAAGCGAAAAGGATTGTGATTTACCAGAGGAGCTGCTGTCTCACGCTCACAGCGGCGAGGTTTACAAAGTGGGTTTACTCATTGATGCTTTTCTATTCTGCCTTTCGTTATAAAGCAGAATTCACTCTGCACGTGACCAGCAGTGTTTACTGTGCAACGCAATCTCAAAAATGTTTGCACCTGCAACTTAACGAAAATATACTTTAGCACTCCATGTAGGAGTACACAATTACTCGTCATCTTCTGTTCTTTTATCTTCATTCACAAAGTGAAGAGTTTAAAATGCACAAGAGGTATTAATACTGGAGAGGATGAAAAAATACAAACCTACAAATAGACCCAAACAGAAAATCACTGACTTCATCACCCAGTGAGTCAGGCTTTTCCATTTTCTCCTCCTAAGCTTCTGCTGCAGTGGAAGAAACATGCACTTCCATGTTTGTTGTTTTTGCACTTGCAGACGTCTGAGCATGTTGAGTAATGGAAGAGGTCTCAGCGAGCTATTTTTCTTAAACAGACAAAGAAGAAAAAACAAAAGGATTCATTAATCAGAGGAAGACAAGCATGCTAACCAGTGCTACACTGAACACAGACACTGCTCTTACAAGACACAAAGGGATATAGAAGAGAAACACATCTGCAGATTAGTAGGTCTCGCTTCTAGTTACAAGTTTGTCTTCAGTGTCATGTTGAGTCATTAGCTTCTGTTCTCATTACCACCTGTCCAAGTCTCTCTGAAGAAGTGAATTAGGTTTATCTAACTTTCTATGCTAAACTTTGTTCTTCAGGACCTCTGAATCCAACATGTACTTTTTTCAACACCTGTACAATGTTTTATGTTTTCTCTGTAATATTTTTTTACATCAAGCAAATATTAAGAATTAGTGTTGTAGTCAAGACCACACTAACCGAGACCCGGACATACCCAGGACCAGAGTGCTCCGACACCGAGACAAGACAGTATATGGGTGAAAAATCACCTGGTCTCGGTTAATGTGGTCTTGACTACAGCACTACCTCATACGTCACCAAACACCAGATCAGCCAATAGAAAAATGTAATTGCAGTAGCTGTGTTTCACCTGTAGAGGGCAGCAGTCCCTATAAATATTTTGAATACAATAAGTAGAATGTAAATACTTTGTACTCAAATGTTGAGATTTGGACCCGGATCAACAACAACAACTTAAAACCCGTATGCAGAGGTCTTCGTCTGGGGGGGTTTGTTACTCTTTAAGGTATTAAAGGTATTAAAGCAGTGACTACATGTACACTGTTGCTAAGAGATTCCTGAAGCAGATACCTAAATGTAAAAGTGACTGATGAAGGTTTTTAACTTGCTGTAATACTTAGACTTATGATAAGTCCTACACCAAGTAAAAAAACCTCTGATGAAGTGTTTGAATGCATCTTCACTTTCAGTTCTGTTTGCCCTTAAGCATGACAATATTTTATAAAATTATTATGCAAACAGTTCTCCTGTTGAAATTCTTGCTGAGGCCTTACCAATCTATTCTGCATTGCTTTCCTCGTGCTTTCTAACCAATCTCTGTATAATGAGGCTGTGTTATTGCCATCTGGCACCTCTGAGGTTCTACAGAAGTGTTTCTGGCTCATACAGCTGAGCTACAAAGATATTCACTACTGCAATATTCAAATGCATGCACATAATCTGCAAATATATCAGCCATAAAAGCAGTTTAAACACCATTAGGTAAAGCTGCATGATCCGTGCGTGGGTAGTCGAGGTGGAGGAGAGAAGAGCGGGACAGACTGAGGAGTGAACAGACGACGATTCAAGCAGGAGAACAAACGGAGAGAACAGAGAAAGATAAAACAGCTGCACAGAAAGATTCAAGCAGATTTAACTTTGTATTCTTACATCAACACATCAATATGTTTGAGATTACTTTGTGTAAACACATACACACAATCAGTGGATCCCACCATTATCAGGGCAGACACAACTTGAATAAAGGCGAGTATAGATTGTGAAAAGTCTCCTGATACTCTACACTGTAGAGTTTATTAATGATTAATGACTCCAGCTGTCTGGCTTCCGGGTTAATCAGCTGTGACTAGCTCTTCTACAATAATCTATGCTGCCCTACAAAACCTCACCTCACTGCACTTCACAATGCAAAGTCGGCGGTGCTGAGAGAACATCGTCTGTGCAGCACTCAGTTGCAACTTGTTAACTTTTTTGGGATGTATATTGATCAGCTGGCGAGCTTCTTTAGCGGGAGGGGCTTAGCGGAGTGACACAATAACTGAGAGAGAGAGGGGGGGAAGGTTCTTACTGCCACTTTCACTTAAAGTGTTTGACAGTGTTTCTGAACATATGTTTGGTAACCTGAGTGTCTACAGACCCACAAAATGTGAAATAAACCCATCCAGTCCTTTGTTTGTGGTCTGCATAAGTCTGACAACGCAGAGTCAGTTTCAGAGGTTCAGTTTCAAATGTGCTCTCCTTGTGATGTCACGGTGGGATTCTGGTAAAAAAAAAATCCCCTCCCCTCCCCTGGTATCTCCACCCATGGACTCCACCCCCAGCCTAGAGCAAAACTTTTGCGCAGGTCCGCCATTTTTATTCTCGCTAGCGAGGGAGTGATGTCTACTGGGAAAACTCAGGGGGGGCTCATTGCATTTAAAGAGACACACACCAAAACGGAGCGTTCTGAGAGAGCTGGTTTCTACAGGGTCACAAACCTCCTCTGGTGCTTGATTCATGTTATATTTTGACCAAAGCACAGCACAGATGTTTCATTTAGACCACAGGGGGACTGTTTGAAAAGGTGGAAAAGGGGTATATCATGTTCTCTTTAAGTCCAGACTAATCAAGATGTTTGATTTGTAGATTTGGACTTTGACCCCAGAATGCTACAGTCTGGTTGTTGATGTATCCTTGGGCATGACACTTACCTCAAACTGCCCCCTCTGGCAGAGCCATCACTGTGTGCGTGTGTGTGTGCGTGTGCGTCATTAGATAAGCACTGATGGGCAGCAGCCTTCTTCCTCAGTGTATGAATGTTTGAAATGGTGACTGTGACATGTAGTGTAAAGCACTTTGATCGGTCAGATGACTCAAAATTAGCTCTTTTAGTTCGGTCCATTTACAGTTAACCACACAGCCGATTTGATGCTCATACTGGTCGATGCTCTCAGTTGTCATTTCCAGATGAATGTTTGCATTTCCAAAGTTGGATGTGTAAATGTCCCTGGTGATGTGAGTGCTAAACACTTCCTCCCTCTGCTGGCCCACATCAAGAAAATGATAATTGCACACTGTAACACTTCACATAAAGTGTAAAGTGGTTTTGCGATCGAGTTTTAAAAACAGAATGTTGGTTTCTTGTCTTTTCTCCACATCCTTAGCAGAATATTGTACTCCTCAACACCTGTTTAAGTCTCAAAGAAAACATGTTGTGGAGACTTTTACATCATACTAGGGATGATCTGAGGCGACTAACTTCCTTGTCGGTTTAATAGAATTTGAAACTCAGACTAACCAACAAGTCTAAAGTTAAGAAAACAAACTGAGCACAATTCATGTTAAATTGTCTGCAGGTAAACGATGTAATTTGGACTGTGTCTGAACCTACATACTTTCATACTATTCATACTCAAAGTGACCTCACATTGAGAAATCTAAAGTATGAAATGGCAGCATACTGTTAATGCTAAACTGCCCCACAATGCACTGCGGCTCTCAGACTGTCCAATTGCCAGGCTCGCCAGCCAGCCAACTAGCGGCTTTAATTAAAAGGTCCGTGCTGAAATACATTTTACATGTTGCCAAATAATATTAAAATGACTACGTAGCTGTATTAGTAATGAACATTGTTGTTGAATTCTATTTACGGACCAACGGTCGCACTAGCTTGATGCTAGCTCATCGAACGTAGCTCGGACCGGAAGTACGTTGCAAGACTCGTATTTTGTTTTGTTTCTAACGGCGTACTAACGGGCGGGTTAGCATGCAGTATGCAGTATTTATAATGTGAGTATGTAGAATGTGGTTTAGGACACAGCCTTGGTTTGCAGAGTGTGGCTAACGTACGCAGGGCTAGCGCTGCCAGCCTTCAGTCTTCGTTGCAGGTTAACATCCACATGCATGCGCTGAGTGTGGTTACACATTGCTTCACGATGTGCCAGTTAAACCAGACACAGCCTTCATACTTTTCTCTAACAAAATACTACCAAACCGCTTTGCTCCTACGAGATGCTAACTATTCAGTGTGCTTGTTTACATCTGGGTTGTAGAGCTGGGAGAGCAGACCCATTAACCGGAGGTGTAGCCGGTCTTCGGCTACAGCCCCGGCTAATGGCGGATGGCTGCGTTTCAGTTTGAGCGTAACATTTGACCAGTATTGAGTGTCAGCATATAAGAATATAAATCATTCGTTTAACCGACGAGCGAGGGTGATGACGTGTTCGGTTGAGAGGGTGATCCCCAATACACCGTTGTTACATGCTCAGACGTATTATAACTTATGTTCCTTCAAAACAACGATGAATAATGTAGCTGTGTGTACTGCATGTTTCAAAACAGCAGCGTGCTGAAAACCAGCTGCCTGAGTAGCCTACCCCAACAGAAACCAAAGCAAGACTGCAGCATGTAAATTCATTTACATTTAATGAATGAACCCTGGGAGCTGTTTGCAAAAGTGAGACCAAGTGTGAAGATTCATCTTATGAACACGGGGAAATGAAAACTTAGCAAGAAAAACAAGCAACTGCTCAGCAATTTGTTTTCATATAATACATTACAAAGTCAGCTTTCTTTTTAGCACTCTGAGCTCAGACTCCTTCCTGTTGAGTGTTAAGCTCTCCAGACAAGAGGAAGCATTTTGTTTTGTGTCCTAAATCACTGCATAGTTCATTCACCTCTCTTTTTCAACCACAAAGTCAATAGTTACGTCGATGGTTAGCATTTAATTAAGATTTCTTCCAAAAGACATTATTTAGTCATTTTTGTGGTTTATGGAAAAGACTAAAACATGAAGTGAGTTGAACACAGTCAGTGATGTTTGAAAGTAACCACAGATATTTCTAAGTATTTATTTATATTGACAGGGACAGTGTTCAGCCACGTAGCTGTACCTGAGTTAGCTTTGAGCTAGTTTACGTCTGTAGCCCCTCGGCAGGAGAGACAGAGACGTCTCTGTTAAGAAACAAAATAAACACTAAAAACATCTACACAACAATACATAAGCACAATACAACAGCATCCACAGTGTAATTCACATATGATATTAAAACATGAATGTAATTTAATTAGCATTTGTGTGTGGGGGCGGCTGTCACTCTCAACTGGAAGGTCAGAGGTTCGATCCCCAGCTCCTGCAGCAACATGTCCGGTGTGTCCTTGGAAGACACTTAACCCCGAATTGCTCTCGCTGCTTCGTCGGCGGCGTATAAATGTGTATGAATGGGATTAGTTACTTCTGATGGTCACCTTACACAGCAGCCTCTACCATCAGTGTGTGAATGTGTAGGTGTGACCTGCATACCATACATTTACCATTTGGTTGGAAACTGGCCGTTCCATGTGTTGGACATTACCCACCATTTTTATCCAAAGGGACACAAAGCCCAGATTCAGGTTTTGTGTCTTTTACATTATGTGTGTAAACGTTTGATTTATTACCAACAGTTCCAGCAGTTATTACTGCTACTACTATTTACATGTACATTCAGAGCTTTGAGCCTACCGAGCAGAGCTGCCGCTCGTCAACATGCAAGGCAGACAACTGCTCCCCTGAAAGCTGACAAACTTAAAACCACATCAGTTGCTAAAAATGCCCCCCCTTAAGGGGGCCCCATCTGACAGCACTCAGTCGCATAATAGTAAATGACTGAAGGTTGTTCGTCTCGCCCTAAATATGGAGGGGAGAAGTGTGCTACTCCATGGTGTTTGTTTGTTCACATTTTTATTGTTCTTCATGTTTATGGATTGAAATGACAAGGTTATGTCTATACTTTGACTTACCACGTTTCACAACATAATGGCGATGAACGCTGGTTGGAGGGGCCCCCTGTGAAGTTTTGCCCAGGGACCCAACATGCTCTAGAATCGCCACTGCTCCCGAGCTGCAATCCGAACCAGCAGCTCCTAAGCTTCCAGTGCTTGTTCAGTTTATTACAGACGACAGAGCTGATTAAAGAGCAGAGATATTAACTGCAGGAATGATTTCTCCCCACTGTGATGAAAAGTGATAGGTAGATGAGTGAATGTCCTCTTCAGACATCAACCTGATTAAAAAATGGCCTCTTCAGGAAGAGAAAGGGCAGAGGAGGAGATTGGTGTGGGAGAAATGCACACAAAAACATGCACACACACACACACACCCACCCACACACACACGTTTGTGTGTGTGTGTGTGTGTGTGTGTGTGTGTGTGTGTGTGTGTGTGTGTGTGTGTGTGTGTGTGTGTGTGTGTGTGTGTGTGTGTGTGTGTGTGTGTGTGTGTGTGTGTGTGTGTGTGTGTGTGTGTGTGTGTGTGTGTGTGTGTGTGTGTGTGTGTGTGTGTGTGTGTGTGTGTGTGTGTGTGTGTGTGTGTGTGTGTGTGTGTGTGTGTGTGTGTGTGTGTGTGTGTGTGTGTGTGTGTGGTTTTGGAATGCTCCTGTGTTTCTCTTTCACTCTGTGACGTCTCCGGGGGGAGAGGCTCCACCTTGGCAGCCTATGTGCCCCTCCAGGTCAACTTATTAAAACACCGACAGATAGTGAGGATCTGGAACACACACACATTTAAAAACACAAATAGGGGGACTGCTTCGATGGTCCTAAACACACACACTTGCAGGTTCATGTGTGTAGAAAAAAAAAACATAAGAGGAGGAATAGAAAAATGTGGACACGGTCGCTGCAACGGAAAAGAGGCAAAATTAGGACGCCAGTGTTGCAAAGAGAGCTTGACATCAGACACGTACACATTTCTATTGATTGCTAGTTGACGTAGATCGTAGAAGCATTCACATTGTGACATGATCGTCTTAAATTTCTGACACTGTCACAGGCTATCTATGGTAGCAAGAACATGAGATCGGTCATCTTTGATCCTCTCTCACAGAGCGACGAAGGACCAAAGTTTTAGAGCGACCACAGATATGACCACGATTGATCATCTTTCATCTGGAACGGCCTGAAATCATACGCTCTGTACCGGGCATCAGATAGCTTCACAAGTGCACGTACATTCATACAAAAATGCAAACTAACTCTAAGACCAAGCATGGTATTGATCGATGGTAAAAGATAAAAAATCCAGCTGTACTACAACTACGTCCCCGTAACATATAGTGAAAACACAAGCTGAACCTTTTTTCTACCTGCTGGTTTTTAGTGTGCCTGTTAGAGGGGGCACCACCGCACTCTGAGATACTCCACTTCCTGTGTCTATGATGCACAACCATAACAAATTCTGTGCTTGTGCTCTCAGCTACTGCACACAAGTAAGCCTGCGGTGATTCATCACTTCCCAAAACCACTCAAACACACAATTCGAGCTCCTTCTGTTTACACACACACACACACACACACACACACACACACACACACACACACACACACACAAACACACACTATAAAAAGCACATGCACAAATACTGCAACCTGTTTCCTCAATTCCATTTTTTTTTGCTTGGATTTTCTCTTTCCTGCGCCGTTCAGATTCAAAGTGCCGGCAGTTTATCCGTTTGACTGGGTGGAATTGAGCAAATGGATTTGACTAAAAGCCTCTGAGCTGCAGTAATGCTGCGGTGAGCTACAGAGGAGCGGCGCCATTTGTTAGCTGTAGAATAAAACAACACAATATACAATGAATCTCATCTAGATGCCTCGGCGGGCTGATTTGAATACAAATCAGCAGCAGCAGTTAGGGCAGCGGATATCTATCAGAAAGCTGTTTTTGCTGAGGCTGGAGGTCTGCACATTCAGAAGCTGTCGGACCTTCAGTGAAAAACAAAAAAGGAGCGGAGTAAGAGGTCTCTGCACAGCCTGCTGCTTAATGGGCTTATTTATCATAATTTTTGGTGTTTTGCCAGAGGCAGAAACAAGGGATCAATGCTCTGGGGCAACACTGGGGCAGAGGAGGGAGCTTCATCTCGGCTGATTGTTCGGCCTCCCTCTGTCTCTCCCCTCAGACGTGCCGCCGGTCCAGATTGAATTGATTAAATATAACTCCTCTGATTTCTAGCACGGTCCAGACATGATCACGCTGGAATGTCAATATCCCCGCTCCGTCTGTGTCATTTTTCTTGACCCGCAGTAAGGAGCTGCTGCCCTGACAGCCGGGGTTGCATCGATTTATAGAGCCAGTATCTAAGATTTATTGGAAGTGGCAGAGGGGCCGGTCAGATACATCCCCCTCTGACAGTGTGGATGTGAGGCAGTTTGTTTAAGTACATATTTATGGTGTCGTTGATCAATACTGATGTGGTTGTCGAGAGGAGGACCTTGACCTTTAGATCCAGCAGTGACATTTATATCTGATTAGACCTGGACGAGAATATTTCACTATTCTTTCCATCATGTAAGATCATAGACTGTATTTAAAGAGCAGATTACATTTGTAAGGTGTTACTGTTATCAAAATGATCTTTTGACTTGCGTTACTTTTAGGTCTTTAGCTCCCGGTATCTGCATAACAGGAGGACAGAAGAACAAATCAAATGTCCCTTTTCATGCACGCTCACACAACACTCGTCTGACATGCGACATATGTGAGGTTGGCTTAAGTCCATGGAGGAGGAGAACCAAAACTGGCAGAGCGGTTTAAATCCAGACATCTTCTGAGGATTGGAGTTATTGCACACCGCTTCGAATTTGTTCTGTGAAATGATAAGAATGTGACGGTAAAGTCGAAATGTTCTCAGGCCTGAAACAACTCTCCACTGCTGGGAACTCGACATCAAATCTTTCCAAAGCACCTGCAGTGGCAACATGCTAACACAAAGCTAGTAGCTAAGAACCTGAGAGACCCTCATGATAAGAGCATGATGCACCCACCAAGCAGCCGAGGCTGGATTTTAACCACTACAGGTATCGACAAAAGCAGAGATAAATGAGGCGACGCCTGCAAGCTAGCGCAGCTCTGCAGCTCCCATGCCTTACTCATGTGTGAGCCTGTAACCTGGTTGCATAACCCCCCCCACCCCACCCCCTACAAGCATCTCCTGAAAAAATAAATTCCTAGTCATGCCTCTCCTTAAATATGTTGCTTCATTTTGGGGCTTATCTCCAGAAGCATATTAGCTACTGAATGATCATAAGAAATATTCAAAGAACATTAACAGGCAGAAAAGTAACTCTAAGCTCATCTTGTCTTCATGACTTCATGTTGGTACTTTCTACGTTTTCACTTCTATCATTCTGTACAGTTTATAAAAGACGTTTAGAGATTATAGTTGTGAGATTATTAGCAACAATCCAAGACAACACTGACAGCAGAGTGCTGCAGACTTCAGCACCACGGACAGCACCATTAACTAATAAATACACAGCACAGCCGGGCCTCTATTATTTTCTTGTGTGGTTTGGGCAAACAGACTCTAACCTGCACAAACTTCAGCCACCAAAGCAATCAGTGTCTCCACTGCTGCTACTAGGAGATGAAGGCAGGAGGTGCCAGGTTAACATGGGGGATGCATTTGTAATCCCCCCTCAAGAGGCCTACTGTACTTGTTATGAGTAATCTGGTCCTGAACGGTGGCAGGTTCTGAGATTGCGGCATATGAAATGTCTCCCCTAAAAAAACGCCTTTTGAAAAAATTAAAGTGACATCAAATAGAAATAGCTATGAATAAGAGAGACAACAGGAGAGAGTCCTACTTGTATCCATCCTCCAAACCAGCGGTGCTCATAGAAGAGAATACTTAAAAAAAAACACATGATCCAGTCAAAGGCACTCAGGATGGTTAGAAAAATATAAAGGTCGATAATTAATCGGGCCAGAGAGTTTAAAAATACACCAACGTGTATCTGCTTCTTCAGGGTGTAGTGACACACTGAGACAAAGAGAGGAATTACAGCTGCAGTCACCACAGGTGTGCACAGGTGAAGGCATGCAGCATTTTTCACAACATAATAAACACAGCAGATACAGGGGAAACAGCAATCCTCACTAGGAAACCTACATTTAAATAGTGCATTCAATGTCCTATAATCAATATAAACAATATAATAAAACAGCAAATAATCACAGTAAATACAAAAGATGAATCAAAGCTGTGGGAGTGTCACCCACCTGGGGGAGGGGTTACTGCCCTTTGTGATGTCATGAAGGGAAAATCTCCAAACGGCCTGTTTGAGCACACATTTTCTGAAAAGTGGAGCAGACAAAAGACGGAGAGGATGGACTTTTCTCATCATTGGGGGGTTTGTAGACAGACTACAGACACATATTAGAGTTAGAGGAACATGGGGAAGAGGATTTTACAGAATAAGTGACCTTTAAGCCGGGGAATCTGGCGCCTTTGGACACAGCTGTGCTTTATAATGCAGGTACATGTGGTCATTCCCAGTTAGTGGTTTGTTCAAATGTAAATATAAGGCATACACACAAACAACATTTTACAGAAACTGTTTTTAAATGATATAAAAAGTAATCAGGAGTAAGATTTTCTCTCCTTTTCAAAGCCTCCCTTCCTCCTCTGTGCTCCTGTTCAGCCTCCTTTATTCCACTCTCTCTCCTCATTTCTGGCTCCTCTCAAAATCCTCTTTCAAGTCTTTTTTACTTTTCATTTGCTCTGAGCTCAGACGGACTCGGCCTTGCATCGTGTGATTGTTAGGCTCGGGTGAAAAGCACGGCTCAGTCAGGGGCAGCCCGGCTCGCTGCTGTTTCTCTTTAACACCTCTGACACACCGAGTAAATGTGCAGAGGATGAAAGGAGGAGAAAAAAAAGGATTTCTGGGTAGTTTCACAGGTTGCTGTTTGTCAGAATGTTTCCTTTGATTAAAGGCACGGCGGTTTGTTATTTAGGTGAAATGTAGTCGAGGATAAACCCTCAGTTAACACAGTTTCTTTCAACCTTTAATCGTTCACAAATGCAGAGTGTACCATGAAGTGAAAACAGATGAATCAGATCAGACGTAGCTCCTTTATTTATTATCAAATTAAACTGCATATTTATCTCAGTGACACTATGTTTCCTAAAATGTCTTGTAAGGTAAACACGCTGTGACTGAGAAAGCGCGGGGCTAAGTATAGCCCGGGCCCCTTTTGCACTCGTGCCTTTCCAGGTCAGAGCAGCTCGGGGGATTACGAAAGCAATTGTGCTCCTATATAGCTCTACATCAAGTGATACCGCCCAGCGTGCTCCTGCAGCCATTAGCCGCCCCTGGTGTGTTGGTTGCTTCACGCCCCCTGTGTAATAATCTGCGAACACACTCCACACACCTCCACACACACTCGTATAGATGCAACCTCCGAGCTAAGCAACTTCATGTTAGTCTCTGCCTTTGTTAACACTTCTTTAAAGGGCTCAAGTTGTGATTTCACTTTTGCTTCGTGGCTGTTTTTTTTTTAAAGTAGAGTCACTTAATGAACTAACCTTTACACACAGCAGTTTACAAATGTTATTGGTCCTAACCAGCTGTTACACCGGTCTCTCAAAGCCAACAGACTCAAAACAATGGACATACATATAAGTCCTTCCACGGCAAAAATGTCTGACTCAGGTAAAAAGAAGTGGAAGTCCCCTTTAAGAAATCCTGACACACATTCATTTACTTTACTCCCAGTCTTTGCTCAAATCTGACCCTTTCTATCTACCCTTTTTTGCAGAAGGGAAGCTCTTTTAAAGGTCATATATTATACAAAATACACTTCTCCATGTTTCTCTAACACTAATATGTGTCTCTAGTCTGTCTACAAACCCTCCAATGATGAGAAAAGTCCATCCTCTCCGTCTTTTGCCTGCTCCACTTTTCAGAAAATGTGTGCTCAAACAGGCCGTTTGGAGATTCTCCCTTCATGACATCACAAAGGGCAGTAACCCCTCCCCCAGGTGGGTGACACTCCCACAGCTAGGTGTTTGTTCTGCCCTCTGAGTCTGCCTTCTCACCGTAAACAATAGGACATGGAGCGAGAAAGCCCGAGCCACCCAAGCCCTTCCAGAGAGGGGCGTGGTCAGACACAGCTCATTTACATTTAAAGCTACAGACACAGAAACAGCCTGTTCTGAAAACATTTCTTGATTCGTTAATTAAGATCTCTAATAGTTTATTAGAAGCTAGGGGTCCAGTAAGTAAGACAAAAAAGAACACTAAGAGTGTTGCATACTAAATTTAAGCAGTTTCTGTCTCTAGGTTGACACAGGAAGTGGATGGTGTACATTAAGTACTAACCCTAACCCAACTCCAAAAACATGAAAGAAAAACTGTCATTATGTTATTATCCTGCTGCCCTCACTACGAGGTTCTGACCAGGCTCAGTCCTGTTTATCCTTTTCACAGTTCTCCACACGCTGCCTGTGAGCGACTGGATTTTGGGTTATGGTTCAGTTAAAAGAGGCGATCCACATCCTGAGGGTGCAGAGTCAGAGTTAGGTCAGGATTCAGTCAAAGTAGACATCACAAGGATGTAGGAACTGGAGCACATGGCACTCTTCCTAAATAGCTTAGAAGCTGGTAAGGTCTTAGGATATGGGGCTACGGTCGCGCACCCCATGTGTGGAGGCTTTGGCGCTCCAGGCGGCGACCTGTAGCTCCGACCTGTGGCTTTTCCACAAGTCCTGGGTCAAAGCTTGAAAGCTTGTAGTCCCAGTGGATGAATACGCCTGGTTGTGGTTGGGTTGGATGCAGGGATCAGGATAATATTTTGGTTAGGCACTAAAATTGAAGTGTGGGTAAGGGTCACTTTAAACCACCAGCTATCTGACAACATTTCAGCCTCTGAGGGCGACTACCAATTATCCTGTGCTTTCAATGCAGCCAGCGTTCATCTAAACAACTATCTTCAGATATCTAACCAAGAGCTACCTTGGAGTTAGAGTTAAAAGATGTTTGGTTTAAAGGATGACTTCTACAATCCAATTATTTCCACAAGATTGGACAAACAAAATCAGAAAGTACTCTTAAACCTGGTTTCTTGTCCTTCACCTAAAAGTGTTTTTGTGCGATATGGAATGAGTTTGTGACAACACAGCACTACCTCCACCTTTACTCCTCCCAGATAATAGTCACTCTTCTCACAGCCACAAAAGGGCCCTGACAAAAACTCCGGCAGTTTAAAGTGTTGGAACAAATGACTAATGCTGTCCTTTTCTTGCTGACAGCCCTCTTATTCACTGTAGCAGTGGAACTCCAGGAAACTGGAGCCTTATTCTTCTTTCAGACCAAATAAAACCAAACAGCAGAGCCGCTGCTCAACACTTGTAGCTTGTAACCAGCCATGATTTAAGGGCCCCACTTCTGGGCCTTATTCTTCATTTCTCTGTCATGGTGTCTCTCTCTCTCTCTCTCTCTCTCTCTCTCTCTCTCTCTCTCTCTCTCTCTCTCTCTCTCTCTCTCTCTCTCTCTCTCTCTCTCTCTCTCTCTCTCTCTCTCTCTCTCTCTCTCTCTCTCTCTCTCTCTCTCTCTCTCTCTCTCTCTCTCTCTCTCTCTCTGTCTCTCTCTCTCTCTCTCTCTCTCTCTCTCTCTCTCTCTCTCTCTCTCTCTCCAACAACTCATCGCATCTCTCGATCAAGCCAGGAGTGGTGGCTGCTCTCAGCAGGGCGCCCATTTTGTAAGTGCTGCAGGAGTTTGTGGAGAGGCTGTTCGGCTAGTGGAAGCTGCGAAGGAAGAGGCGATGATGAATAGGGGGAAGGAGACGGTGCCAGGAGTATGAGAGGGGAAGGCAGCAGTCCTGAGAGGAGAGAGGGAGGAGGAGAGTAGAGCATTAAGTCAGAGAGGAGAGGGGAGAGGAGAAACACACCCTTATTTCTGTGGACGCCATTTTTCTCTATTATGCTTAGACTTGACTGCTTAAATTTAAATTCTGTTTCAATGTGAATCTGCCAAAGGGTTTTCTTTTTTGTTCTGATTTTATCTCTGAGACCTTGGTAACACTGATTTTGTATGAGTGTAATTCTTAGCTGAACACTAGGTGGAGTGTGGATTCATAAAGCCAATGCCGCTGGTGATTGCAGTCAAGTTTTGTGAACGGAGTATAACAATTGTGACTGCATTGACGTGCAATGTGTTACCAAAGGTTTGGTCAGAGTGTAAATATCTATTCTTGCTGTTTCAAGCCGTGAGATTTACACCCATGTAAACTACAGCCCGACCGACTAATCAGCCGATATTAGCATATCAGTATCGGATACTGTAATCGCAGATATGTGCCGATATTACTATTACTGTATACTACTTTTCCACTTTTAATGTGACCTGAATGGAGCGGAGGCATAATGGGAGGACGAAGTGATGACCCCTCTTTACCGTTTTCGGATGTAGTATCAGAGGCGGTAGAGGGCGAGACGTATCAACAGAGCCAGCGGGGGAGCGCATCGCTGTGCATGTCTGATTGTGTGTGTAGATGGAGCTCCTGCTGTGCTGTGATTCCGCAACACAGAAACGCACTGTGAAATCCAGAGGGACTTATCTGGGCTTAAATCAACATAACTGATTATCTACAGCTGGATTCACCACTAATGCTAACATTCAAGGTCGATAGTCTTATAAGAAACAATAGATAGTGAAAAATGAAAAGGGAAATGTCCCCTTACGGAGAACGGAAAATTGTAGCTTGCATTAAAGTTTGAAAGGGCGATACAATAATAAAGGAAAACTCTAAATCTTAGCTAACAGTAATGTTAGCATTAGCTTTGTTTGCTAGGGCGGTCGCGGTGAAGGAATTCCCACAGCCGTGATCGAGGGTGGCTCCATATCAGTGTCTCTGTCACTGATTGTCACAGCGTTGTGGTTGAGAAAACGATCAAATAAAAGTCACAATCAAAATAATCTTGCAGGCCAGACACTGTTTGCTAGGCGAGGCCTCAAATTGGATGTGTTTGCTCGTTTCACTGGGACCTTTTTGGTGCAGATTTTACAAACTGCATCGTCTAAATTAGCTGTTTTTCCTTTTTCATTTGACTGAAAGGCCAAATCCTCCAAAAGGGGGCGAAAGTTAATTCAGTTTAGGTACCAGTGCAGTTGCCTTTGTTTCCGTCTGAACATGAGGTGGGGTGAGGAGACTTCACGTGCGGTTGTGGCGGTTGCCTCCGTCATCCGCTGTTGGCTTTGGCGGTAATTTGTTGTTGTTGTAGTTTTTTTGTTTGCAAGGAACTAGCTGAATGCTTTTGTTAGCTGCAGTGATTTATCTATCTGGTTATCAATGATCTTGGTTTATCTTGCGAGCGTTTTAATGTCCCTCAAGAGTTTCAGGATTTGTGCTCTTTTCAGTTGCTGATCAATCAGGAAGCACAGAAAGGATAACGAATTGTCAGACATAAAGAATAGTGTGATTCCCTATGGGGTCCATGTGAAAATGGTGGATGAAGAAAAAAAGAAATGAAAGACATCTGTGACACAATGTCGGCTGATCAAAGGTCTTCGTTTCTCCCTTCAAAAGATCAACCAACATGCCACGCCAGATTTCAGAAATCTAATTTACCCCCACACATCAACATCGTCCCGTTCCAGTCGTGATTTACTGTATGACACAGTCTGCTTTCTATTTCCTTTGATTTCTATTTGAATAATACAAATTCCAACATGTTTGATCAAATCTGTGCTTTAGAGTTTAAGGCGATTGCAATGGGAGGGAGAACGAGACAGCCATGAAACTTATATCCCCTGTTTGTTATTCATGCATAAGCTCCAGCTCCTCTTGCCTCATTCATACCGTACTTCAAATGATTTGGCAATCAGGCCTTGGGGGGGGGGGGGGGGGGGGGGGGGGGGGGGGGGGGATGGGGGGGGGGCGGTAGCTGGCGTTGAGAGTAGCCGAGACAGGAGAAATATTGCTCGCTGTTTCAGCTGTTCAGTAATTATTTCTCAAGCAGTAGCCAAGACGCCCAGAGGCTGATGAAAGACCAGTAGATCTTTGGAGTCCTCTGAGAGCCGCGACGCTCCATGAGAAGTGCTCCATTAACTGAGGCATCATGGGAAATCTGGTGCTCTGAGCTGGACAGTAGCCCACTGTGAATCCTCCCAGGAACCAACATCTAAATATGTTCTGTTTGTAAATGAACTTCTGTCAGCGCAGACGTCTTTAGGAGATGGTAGTTCTTCTGCTTTATGCTCGTCACTTTTCAAAAACACTTGTTTCTCTTCTCATGTTTTTGGGTCTCAATAACTGATAAGTAGCAAATGCTTTTTGCTCCAGTATATTGCTTCAGTCCCCAGCTGACGTCCGGCTGTAATGGCTGCAACATAATCCTCTGGTGTCCAATCAAAGTACAGTAGATCCACTGAAAGTTCTTCTTTTGTCACTGACTGACTGAGATTGTTTTTCTAAAGCACGGGAACACTTCAAAGATAATCAGGCCGACTTCAGGGCTGCAGCATTTTGAATCGTAAATATTACACTTTTGTAAAATATTTCTGATCTCCTGTTGTATTGGGAAAACCACGAGGAGCATGCAGAGCTTGCACTCTGTGGATAGAGACATGAACAAAACTATAGCTTGGAAGGGAAGCTGACCAAAGAAGGAAACACAACAACCCAAGCAAGCCAATTTTGACTATCCTTCAGCTCGAATTGTAACATGTTTAAGCTCTCTCTCTCTCTCTCTCTCTCTCTCTCTCTCTCTCTCTCTCTCTCTCTCTCTCTCTCTCTCTCCTTGAGGTGGTCCAAAAGCTATCATCGCCACTTCTTCCAGTCAGTCGTCCTCAACGTTTGTTTATTTTAAAGTCGCCTTTGACTGCGAGAGATTTTGTGAGATTTCCCGTTGGTAGAGTTGTGGTGTGGCGTGCTGTTTTGGCCATATCTGTTCTCTCCAGCACACACTAAAGGCACAAAACAGTTGAATCTATTATGGGCGTCAACGGGCAGCGTTCAGCTCAGTCGTCTCACAACCAGAAGGTCAACATACAGGAATACAAAAGAGCTCACTGATCAAGTTAGCTGTGGAGAAGAACCTCTCTTCCTCTGTGAGGTGAAGTCAGTTTTGCAGATATTTCAAAGACAAAGACTCCAACAATCTGAGCCTGTTACCTGAGCCTGTTGTCAGAAACAAGCACTACTTAACTCAGACACTAAACGTTGCAGCATATGGACGAATCAATCTCCGCAGCAGATGAAGTGTTTTTTTTATTAAATATGTTTTGTTGTAATTTGGCAGATCTCATCATTTGAATCACTTTAAAATCCCTCTGCTAAATGTTCTTCACTTTGTACCCAATCAAAGCTGAATCGCCATCAAAGAGCAAAAATCTCAACTTCAAACAACTTTTTTTTTATCTTTCTGGCTCGTAGATACACAGAACATGCCAAGTCGTCTCCATCACAACACGGAGTTTAAAGACACGAGTTATTAGAAAAGCCGGGCGGCTGTCATCTGAAGAGATTATTTGATTAAATGAATTCCAAACGATGACGCTCTTTAATCCGAGAGCTAATGATTCATCAGTCATGAAGATATTTGTTAATCTCTTTTCTTCATGTAACTCATTTGCAGACTTAATGTTCAGTTTTGGACACACTCCCTTTTTCCTGTCCCCTCCCTCGTTGTCTCGATCATTCGTACTATTTGCAGAGATAAATTGACGTTTTACCAAAGCCACTATTTTTATCAGAAGGTCCGATGTGCTTTTACTCGCTCTCTAAAGCCCCGTTTCCACCAAGCGGTCTGGTTCAGTTCAGTTCGGTACGGTAAAAATTTATTGGCGTTTCCACTTCAAAAGTCGGGAATGACACCAAAATAACCGATCCGGACCGTCCTACTTTTTGCTACCCTTCTGTTGGGATGCCAAGCGTACCGATCTGACCCCAAGGGGTGGAGCCAGACCCACTGCAGTCTGTTGATTGGTCAACAGAGTCTTCAATTACCTTGTTTCAGCGGTAATAAAGGACAAACACAAAAGGCACCATGTTTAAATATCCTGCAGATTTGGAGAGAGTCATTTCAAGGCTGTGCTTGTTTTTTTTAGACTATTGACCATGCACAACGTCGGAGATGCAGACCTTCCTCCATTGATCTTTGTTTAGCGTGTCTCGTTCTTCTTCTTTGATAAATGTATTGGCTGTCTACACTGTCACGCCACTGTGATGTAGTGATGAGTAAGTGGACAGTTGGCTGTGGAAACACAAGCAAGATCAGGGTTTACCGTGCCAAACTGAACCAAACAGCACTGAACCAAACTGTACTGAACCAAACTGTACCAAACTGTACTGAACCAAACTGCACTGAACCAAACTGTACTGAACCAAACTGTACCAAACTGTACTGAACCAAACTGTACCAAACAGTACTGAACCAAACTGAACCAAACTGTACCAAACTGTACCAAACTGCACTGTACCAAACTGTACTGAACCAAACTGTACTGAACCAAACTGTACCAGACTGTACTGAACCAAACTGTACCAAACTGAACCAAACTGCACTGAACCAAACTGTACTGAACCAGACTGTACTGAACCAAACTGTACTGAACCAAACTGTACCAGACTGTACTGAACCAAACTGAACCAAACTGTACTGAACCAAACCGAACCAAACAATACTGAACCAAACTGTACCAAACAGTACTGAACCAAACTGTACCAAACTGTACCAAACTGTACTGAACCAAACTGTACTGAACCAAACTGAACCAAACAATACTGAACCAAACTGTACCAAACAGTACTGAACCAAACTGTACCAAACTGTACCAAACTGTACTGAACCAAACTGAACTAAACTGTACTGAACCAAACTGTACTGAACCAAACTGTACTGAACCAAACTGCACTGAACCAAACTGTACTGAACCAAACTGTACCAAACTGTACTGAACCAAACTGTACCAAACAGTACTGAACCAAACTGTACCAAACTGTACCAAACTGTACCAAACTGTACCAAACTGAACCAAACTGCACTGAACCAAACTGTACTGAACCAAACTGTACTGAACCAAACTGTACCAAACAGTACTGAACCAAACTGTACCAAACTGTACCAAACTGATCCAAACTGTACTGAACCAGACTGTACTGAACCAAACTGTACTGAACCAAACTGTACCAGAATGTACTGAACCAAACTGAACCAAACTGTACTGAACCAAACTGAACCAAACAATACTGAACCAAACTGTACCAAACAGTACTGAACCAAACTGTACCAAACTGTACTGAACCAAACTGAACTAAACTGTACTGAACCAAACAATACTGAACCAAACTGTACCAAACAGTACTGAACCAAACTGTACCAAACTGTACTGAACCAAACTGAACTAAACTGTACTGAACCAAACTGTACTGAACCAAACTGTACCAAACAGTACTGAACCAAACTGTACCAAACTGTACCAAACTGAACCAAACTGCACTGAACCAGACTGTACTGAACCAAACTGTACTGAACCAAACTGTACCAGACTGTACTGAACCAAACTGAACCAAACTGTACTGAACCAAACTGAACCAAACAATACTGAACCAAACTGTACTGAACCAAACTGAACCAAACAATACTGTACCAAACTGTACCAAACTGAACCAAACTGCACTGAACCAAACTGTACCAGACTGTACTGAACCAAACTGTACCAAACTGAACCAAACTGCACTGAACCAAACTGTACTGAACCAGACTGTACTGAACCAAACTGTACTGAACCAAACTGTACCAGAATGTACCGAACCAAACTGAACCAAACTGTACTGAACCAAACTGAACCAAACAATACTGAACCAAACTGAACTAAACTGTACTGAACCAAACTGTACTGAACCAAACTGTACTGAACCAAACTGTACTGAACCAAACTGAACCAAACAGTACTGAACCAAACTGTACCAGAATGTACTGAACCAAACTGAACCAAACTGTACTGAACCAAACTGTACTGAACCAAACTGTACTGAACCAAACTGTACTGAACCAAACTGTACTGAACCAAACTGTACTGAACCAAACTGTACTGAACCAAACTGTACTGAACCAAACTGAACCAAACTGTACTGAACCAAACTGTACCAGACTGTACTGAACCAAACTGAACTAAACTGTACTGAACCAAACTGTACTGAACCAAACTGTACTGAACCAAACTGCACTGAACCAAACTGTACTGAACCAAACTGTACTGAACCAAACTGTACTGAACCAAACTGTACTGAACCAAACTGTACTGAACCAAACTGAACCAAACTGTACTGAACCAAACTGAACCAAACAGTACTGAACCAAACTGTACCAAACAGTACTGAACCAAACTGTACCAGACTGTACTGAACCAAACTGAACTAAACTGTACTGAACCAAACTGAACCAAACTGTACTGAACCAAACTGTACCAAACTGTACTGAACCAAACTGTACCAAACTGTACTGAACCAAACTGAACCAAACTGTACTGAACCAAACCGGACTGCTTGGTGGAAACGGGGCTTAAGTCCTCACAAATGATGAACTGAAGAGAACGAAGGCTTGAGCTGTGAACTAGAGCCGGTAGATGCTTCCTGTTGGATTACACGTCTTTACGCAGAGAGTCACAAGGCCACCGAGTATCAATTCATGAACCACATGCTTGTTTAATACTCGCTGGATTAGTGGACACACGATCCATCTCTGTCAACATACTAATGATGAAGTATAACTGCATCCTTCTTGTTGTGCAGACAGTCAGAGAAATGTTGTATCCTAGATTTCCTGTGAGCAGAAAATAGAAAGATTGTGGGGAGATAGGGCACGGGTGTAATTAGAGAGGGATCCAGAGGGCTGTGTGCGATATATGTGAGAGTGGTGTACAGTGAGAGGGATTAGTTTGGATTAAAGCAGTGGTAAAGGGCTCTGCTCTCTAACACTGCTCCCTCATTTGCCACAAAGGCCTGAACACAACATGTTCGCAGGCAACACAAATTGCACTATTTTTATCCTTTTGGCAACCTGGGGAGAGTCGCCTCTGCTTTTATCTTCCCTTGCTAAAAGGCTCTCTCACACTGCGAACATGCATCACAGAGGCCTTTAAATAGAGGGAGAGGAGATGCCAGGCACATTACTGCAGGTTTACTTTGTTTGTGTTGCACTTTGCTTGAAGATTTTTCAGATTTTTATTTTATTTATTTTTTGCTGTCATGGCTCCGGCTACGCTCCCGGCTTAAGTGCTGCTTCTCTTCCTCTGTCGTCACAAAAGATTTAGTATCAGTGACCTGACTCCAAAATGCAGCTTGAGATTTCCTGCAGCATCGTACAAGTTCAAGGTGAAGCTGTAAATGAAATCACAAATACAATATTTATTAATAAATCATGCAGTTTGGCGTCAAGGAAACTGCAAACAGCATCATGCTCAGCTTCGCTTGACTGTGTGGTCGAAAGACAAAGAGAAATGGAGCCAATTTGGTTTGATTTTTCTGGGTTTTTGGGTACAGAATTTTCAATTAAACCCATAAAACATTTGTATGCAGCGTATTGGAAATGAAAATGTAAATGTCATAGAACAGTTTCATCATTAAAAGTCACATTTAAACCTATTTTTCAACCAATTTAAATAAGTCTCAGAGCTCCTCAAAACATGTGTGTGAAGTGTCTTGTTCTGAATCCACTCTGATCCTGTATTTGATCATGCCTACAAACCCCTCTATTTCAGCCCTGCTCAGAACAGGCTGTTTCTGTGTCTGTAGCTTTAAATGTAAATGAGCTGTGTCTGACCACGCCCCTCTCTGGAAGGGCTTGGGTGGCTCGGGCTTTCTCGCTCCATGCTCTATTGTTTACGGTGAGAAGGCAGACTCAGAGGGCAGAACAAACACCTAGCTGTGGGAGTGTCACCCACCTGGGGGAGGGGTTACTGCCCTTTGTGATGTCATGAAGGGAAAATCTCCAAACGGCCTGTTTGAGCACCCATTTTCTGAAAAGTGGAGCAGGCAAAAGACGGAGAGGATGGACTTTTCTCATCATTGGGGGGTTTGTAGACAGACTAGAGACACATATTAGTGTTTGAAAAACATGGTGAAGTGGATTTTGTATTATATGTGACCTTTAAAGTATTATCAATAATTCAAGGTCCTCTGAAATAATCCTTTCAAGTTTACAAACTTGCAGCTTCTACTTCCATCGTTCCAATTTAGCAACAGCTTAATTTTTTTCCCTTTGAGCTATTTGTCAAAAAGTATTTAGCAAAGAGCGTGGCTAATGAACTCTGACAGGAAATAACTCAAAACAACATCAGCTCTGACAAAAATGAAAAGTCAAGTGTGCAGCGATTCTCCTCGTCCTTGTCTTCTTCTGATCATCATGTAAAGCCACACAGTTTACTCTACACTTACAAACATTTCTAGCAACGGCCTGTTTGAGCACACATTTTCTGACAAGTGGAGTAGGCAAAGGACGGAGAGGATGGACTTTTCTCATCATTGGGGGGTTTGTAGACAGACTAGGGACACATATTAGTGTTAGAGAAACATGGTGAAGTACATTTTGTAAATGTGTGACCTTTAAAGTAATCAAAATTTTGAAAAGATTCCCCATCCAACTGACTCATCCTACCACCCTGAACCCACCCACTTATCCCTTAAAGTCCAGATCTTCAGCAGACTGATTTAAAACAATGGAGCGATTGCTGTGACCTGGTTCAGGCAGACAACTCAAGCTGCACTGATTTCACACTTCTCCACAATCACCTGACAAACACATCCTTTCACTTCAGCCTCTTCATCCAGGGTTCAGTGTGTTGCCCAGGGACTCTTTGACATGTAGCTGCAGGAAATGGGGATCAAACCCCGACCTTACAGTTAAGAGACGACCGACTCTACCACTGAGCCACTCAGCCATGTCTACTGGCATCAAAGGGCCGAGGCTGATAGTCAAACCTGTGGCCGATGTGTCTGTAGACTCTGTATGTGGGGTGAACGCTCTACTTGCTGAGCTGAACCGACCCCCATATCTCCATTTTTCTTGACTTTTGGAAAATGCATCGTGTCTTCACTCCATGGTCTAGAGTTAGGACGTGTTTGTTCCTTTGAGGAGTGAAAAACGAAGCATCTGACCATTATGTTCTCACTCCTAGTTCTTCCTATTTGGCAGGTTTTTCCAGCATGATTTTACAGTCAAGTTCCTTTTATAGCATCAGTTTGGGACATGCAGGGCTCTTGTAGTTAGAAATAATAATTATGCATCATGTAGCTCGTCAACCAAAGTTTCACATTTTAAGACTTTCAGTGGTTAACGCTGCAAATTGGTCCCAAATGATGCTCTTATCCCCGATGAGCGAACATGCTCTTTACTTCTTTAAGAGTCCTGCTTCTGTGCCGATGATGTTTTTACTGTTCTCCGCTCCTACCTGCCTGATTTACAGCTAATCAATGCCTCCTTTATCAGTCTGATGGCACACACTCGCTCAGCCCTCACCGCGCATTTATGTTTGATCTCTGGATGAGACATTCTGTGTGTAATGTCTCCAGACATCCCAGAGTACATCCCCATTATTCAAAGGCACCTCTACAAAGAGATACGAATCGAGGCTGGAGAGTGTGTTATATCATGTCACATCATGCAAAGTGTGTTGGAAGCCTCTTCTAAAGACTGCGTGGGAGTGGGAGTGGGTGGAAGGGAGACTTGGCTGCTCATTAATCTGGTCACCGTAGTCGACTCTCAGCGTTGAAACAAGCACTCACATCATGTATGGGATTGTAGTCGTCCTCTTTTAAATGCTAAGAAGCCCAGAAGCGTGCAGACAGCGGCTCTGTGAAGCTGACATTTACAGGGCGAACCACCCGCTCCAGCTATTTTTCTCACTTTCTCCCTTCTATCTTTCTGAATGACTCACATTTACACTGAATCGTTGGCAAGATTCAATAAGTGCTTATGTCAGCTGTCTCCTGCGTGGCATCACATGGGACCGCCGCTCCACAGAGTCTGTTTTACATTATCATACAAATAGCTCCTTCTATGCGCGCCGGTGAATGGCGTCCAGATAGCGGAGATAAAGTGACAATGAAGTCAAATGCCTCCATAGATCTCCTTTTAATGTGTGTTTGCCTGGTTCTGCTGTGTAAAGGTCATCACAGAGACGGGCGGGTCGCATGCTCAGAGACAGGTGTCGGTGGGATTCAGGAAGATACATGCACACATCAGTGCACACACCTTTCTCCAGGTGTGTGTTTGCATCAGACAAACAAGAGCTGATCGCTGCACAGACACTCGAGCACTGCAAACATTTCAATGCAGGAGTTGATTAAAAAAAGGAAAAATGTTGCTAAGTCTGAACTAAATGATTACTTAATACACAACCTTAAAGTTATATTTGCTTATTTCATGGTCTCAGTGAATACTGGATTCTGATTGGCTGAAGGTTGTCCATAAATACCTGACACTGGACACCTTCTCAGTAGTTCTGATGAAACTGTCTGCTCAGTATTTGATATTAATGCACTGTTGTTGGTTTGAATCTAAAAGTGGTAATCATAGGGACTCAGTCAACGCTTTCATGTACAGTTAAAACAACCTGCGAAGACGCAAACATCCAGTTACAACAATAATAGACGACAACAGCCCGACCGATTAACTGGCCAGCTGATATTAGCTTATCCATTGGTTATTGCATCGGCTAACTTAATCTTACATATGTGCCGATATTACTCGATTTATTCACCAGTCAAATAGCATTTCATTTATGATTTCAAATTTATGATCTTACTGAAACTTTTGACATCCCACTATGGTCCCCAAGTATAGAGGCTTTAGTCCTCCAAGCAGGCGGCCTGGTTCAAGTCAGACCTGTGGCTCCTTTCCCGCTTGTCAGTCCCCACTCTCTCATCCTGATTTCCGTCTCTATCCACTGTCCTATCCAAGCAAAAAGCCCCCCAAAAAAATGTCATAATGCTGTAAAGAAATTGAATCATTTCTAAAAGCTGAGCACCGTACCTTAAGACAAAGCCGACACTGCTCCTTGACAGTGGTTCAACTTTCATTTTGCTATATTATTAAACCCCCTGACGATCTGTAGGCTTAGACCTCATTCTGCTTCTTTCAATGTCACACAGTTTGCAGGGACGCTGAGGGGACAGATAGGTTACACACAAGGAGAAGGAAAAAGAGAAAAGTCTAATCAGCTCTAAAGAGAAGTATAAGTTCTGGGTCGGATAGCGAAATGAGGAGAGACGACAGCAGATGTGCAGATTTGACCTCTAAATGGAATCCTTTAATGAGTGCCTGAGTGACACCAGGCTCAGGACACCAACACAACAACAAGCATGTCTGTTTATCTGAAGCATTTAGCTCGAGGGGTTAGTACCAGGAAAAGTAGCCAAAATGTAGCTAACGCTTCTCAGAAACACATTTCACCCGCCCGTGTGTTTGCATGCTGGAGTAGCTCCTGAGTACTCGCCTGACGAAGACTCGAAATGTGAAGACACATCCCTGTTAATAAAGGATTTTTATACCACATCAGAGTGCCTCAGACTTTCAGTTTAGACTGCCTTTCCACACAACGTACTTTGCAATCAGGACAGTCATTTATTTATTAGCTATTTAGCTCCCGAGTACATTTCTGCTCACATACTACAACCCGACCCGGCCCCTCAGGTCATCAGGTGGAGGTCTTTTAGCCGTACCCAGAATCAGATCAAAGTCCGGAGAGGGGTCCTTTAGTTACTGTGCTCCTTCTCCATCTTCTTGCTGACCTGAGGTCCATCACTACTCTCCCTACTTTTAAAGCAAAAGTCAATTCTCCCAGGCATAATAATTTTACTAATAATAGTGTTACCTTCTATTTGCCCCTTTCAAGCTTCCACGCAGCTGAAGTCTATCCTCTAAAAGCCATTCTCACCGTAAGGCAGTACCAGGAATGAGATGTTTTCTTGGGGTTAGACATGTTCCTAAAAAAAGATACTCAGAAAGGATGCATAAAAAAGTTTGGGCTGCTGACCAAATCTGTAGTTCTTGATAATGGAAATGTTTGGAAACCAGACTGTGTCAATCTGTCCTCCTAACCACCCTGTTTCCTGTCTGAACGTCTACACGAATAAGGACCCCTCCCCCTTACTCCAGGGATGATTGTTTCAGAGACAGCTCAGTGCAGCCAGGCCTCCACAGAGTGGACCCACCAAGGCTGTAATTTATGCCTACAGTCGAGTTGTAAGCTTTGTGAGGAATAAAAGGCAGCATCACCTGCACTGCAGGAAACGGCATCAACACATTTGTTTTGAAGTGACTTAAAAGAACTGAGAAAGCAAAAAAAGGATCCTTCTCCGAGGATTACAATTGTTTTGTCTCCAGAGCTCGTGTACAACATCTCTATATGTGAGCGCTCCTAGTTAGTCATAATCAAAATTAGCAAGAAAAACACCACCACTTACTCAGCCTAAAATGCACGGCAAAGCTCCTTATGCTGCTGATGCACATTGTGTAACTGTCAGGCTGTGTGTGTGTGTGTGTGCGTGTGCGTGTGCGTGTGCGTGTGCGTGTGCGCGTGCGCGTGTGCGTGTGCGTGTGTGCTGCATCCATGTTGGCACATGTTGACGAGGATGCTTAAAGAAAATGAAGGCCAGGGGCTGATGCGTGTCTGAATATTTCTAATTATTGCGAGCTTTTTGAGCAGATTATCCGCAGTGTCATGTGTTCCCATGGCCTGCAAACAGCTCGACACGTCAATGAGAGCCTAATCTGATTCTCTCCACCCAGAGAGCGTCACCAGCCTCTGCTCCTTCCTTTATATGCTCAGCCGCTGACGAATCCTACGGTACATCAAGAAACCTTGACTATGAAGATAAAGAGCTGAGTCATAGTTCAGTGTTGGAGGTCTAACGATATGACATCATCAAGTCAAGAATCTATATTATTGAGATTTTAAACATTTTACCACATACTTAATACGTCTATATGATGCACTGTAAAACCTTTTTGTTGTTGGTGTTAATTATGTCCACGAAGACCAACTAGCAAACGCCGCCTTTATTCACTAATTTAAACGTTTTTGGTCCGTCCAAGTTAAAGGAGCAACATGTAGAAGTTTACACTAAAATATCTAAATTCATTAAAAATGGACTAAACCCGTTTAGGTAGCAGAGAGATTGATTTGACGTCCTCTTTTGTTATTGTTTTGATTGAGAGCCCCCTGGTGGTGGAATCTACATACTGTGCGTTTAAGTCAATTGGTTTTATTGAAAGAAATTTGAATTTTTAAGCAACCAGTCTGAATAACACATAAAATCAGCCGTCATTGTTACATGCACCTGACAAACTCAACTTCTAAACTTGTCCTGGAGTCTCCTGGTCCCTCCTCAGCTGTATGTGAACACGTGAGGGCTTCTGTTCCACATCAGGTCATTTGAAAAGTTCAATTTGTACATTAAAAGCGCTTCCAGCTTGTGTTTTACTCAGAGGCTCCAAAACATGTCATACATGTTTGTTTTCTTACATGAACCCCTCCCTCTCCAACTGTTAGCCTTGCTACCACATCGAGGAATAGAGATGGCTCCGCCCACTCAGGGATGCTGTATGTAGAGGCATAATAACGGAGTGTCGTCACACGAGTCAACCTAAAGGAGAACCAACAAACCGAAGACAAGATTTTCAGATAACATCCGTTTTAACTGTAAGATGCATATTGTCGCTTGAAACTGATCACAGGATCTTGTTTGTCAGATGTTTATGAGCAGTTGTCGGTCGCAGACAGTCGCTGGTGAAACAGAAAGGAAGGGGCGGGGCAGCGTGGAGGCAGGAGGTGAGGGGGGAGCTGAGGGGTTAAGGAGGTGTGTCCAAAGAGAGAGTTTGTTTTGGTCCGAAATTTGTTGATTACTAGAAGAAAAGAGGGAGTTGTCATCTGCATATTGAAATAATATTGCCAAGCGAAACATCCCGCTGCTGTACCAGTTCCCCCCCACCTCCTCTTTCTGTTAGCAGAACTTACAGAGTCAGTATTGTGCTGTGTGTTTGAGTCTGGGGGAGAGCCTTCAGGGTGCTTTCAGGGGGAATACTGTACAGACGCAGAGGAACTCCTGCTCCTCTCAGCAAGTATTACACATCTGAACATAAAGTAAAGCTCTCATGTCAGCCTCTACAGAGCCCCCGGCCAGCGCCACGTAATCTCTGCCGTATTCATTCCATAGAAAAAGGTCAAATAGGGTCTTATTTGCTTTGGGATTATTTCAGTCCTACAGAAAAGTGACATCTGACGCTGAGAGGGTTAACATGATGTGATCTGACAGGACAAAGATATGCGGAGACGGATTACGTTCTTGGATAATTTTATGCCTATAATCTCACCTCCTTTCAGAAGCAGCAGTCTAATATTCAGACCTTTAACTCTGCTGTGTAAATGTCATTACATCTGCTTTAATGATACGAACACTCTGAGGGAAACTACAACAGAGTGATCGTAGTGATTATTAGATTTTGAGTTTCAGTTCATAATATGGACTTGTTTCTGTCATGAATATAAAACAGCCGAAAAAGTCTTAAAAAAGAAAGTGTGTTAGTGTGCAACATTTTCTTATTATGTAAAATATTAATAAAGTAAGTCATTTTCTTTTTCATGCAGTGTGTTGAAGATAAAGAGGTTTAGATTTACCACCACACACATTTGTTGTATTTGCAGCATTTGATTTAAATTTAAATGCAGTTGTTTCAGCTTTTTTTCGTGTTCAATTTGCTGTGCGTTACATTCGTTGCATTTGTTTTGGAATAGGGCGGCTGTGGCTCAGTGGTAGAGTCGGTTGTCTATGCACTGAATTCAGGGGGTGGCGGTGGATAGCGACATGAACAAAACAACAGCTTGGGAAGCAAGTTGACTTACAGAAGGAAGCACAACAAACCAAGCAGGTCAATGCTGACCTTCTTCAGCTCGCATTGTAACATGTTTAAGCTCTCTCCACGATTTCATCCATAACTTTACTTTTTTCTCTGCGAATTTTCTCTTCGAGGTTGTCTAAAAGCTTTCATTGCCACTTCTTCCAGTCAGTCGTTCTCAATATTTGTTTATTTTAAAGTCGCCTTTGACCGTGAGAGATTTTGTGAGATTTCCAGTTTGTAGAGTTGAGGCGTGATGTGCTGTTTTAGGTTATGTCTGTGCTCTCCAGCACACACTAAAGGCACAAAACTATTTAATCTATCCTGGGCGTCAACGGGCAGCTGTGGCTCAGTGGTAGAGTCAGTCGTCTCACAACCGGAAGGTCTAGGGTTTGATCCCCAGCTCCTGCAGCCACATGTCCGATGTGTCCTTGGGCAAGACACTTAACCCAAAGTTGCTGCTTTGTTTGCAACGTATGAATGTGTATGAATGGGATTAATTACTTCTGATGGACTCTTTACGTAGCAGCCACCATCAGTGTGTCAATGTGTTGGTGTGACCTGCGGTGTAAAAGCGCTTTGAGACGTCCAAAGACTAGAAAATAAATATACAAGCTCAGGTTCATTTACCATTTTCTTAACTTAAGTCAGTTCAGCTGTCATCGAGCGCTTGCACTTGTCGACGGAGTAAAGGTTGGGAACCGTTGTCTTAAAGGGAACTTTTTCTCAATGAGCTTCTGTAGTATCTAGTTGTGGTTTCAGTTTTCACTCGAGCTGCTGCTGCAGAACAAAAACTCTCTTTAAAAATAGTTTTCAGTGTTTTGTCGTCTGTTCTGAATAAAACATGCTGGCACTACACTGTGGCACGACAGAGTTCTTCCATGCGTCCGTGTGAGAGAGAGGGGCCACTCATAGGTCAGTGCGACTCGCAGGGTTAGAAATAGAACTGCTGTTTCTAGTAAGAGGATGGCTGTCATGTTGGCCGGCAGGAAACATGCCGCTGCTGCTCAGTCATTACAGCTCACCAAGCTAGCAGGCTAACTGTGGTCTGCAGGCTAACCAGCCAGGTCTGTGACCTTCTGCATGCTGCTTTTGTGAAACAATTCCTTCCTCAGCGGGCTATGTAGAAGTTTAGACTTCTACCCAGCTACAAGAGGCTATGATGGATTTTTGTTTTCTGCTTTGGATTCTCCAGCTCTCTGTTCGCTCAAAGGTCAACACTGTCAAGAGTTCACCGAAGCTGAACATGATGTGAAAGACTGACATGGACTCACTTAAACCATTGTTTCATGATTCCATCAGAATTTATTGAAGTTGCTCCAACACCTCACTCTGTTTGGAGAAGCATGTCGCCTTCAAAGTAAAGGTGGAGTCAGTAGCTCACATTCACTGCAGGACGTAGTGTGTACGTTTACTGCTTGTACCTACACTGCAAGCTAACGCACGCTAGCACAAGCTAACCGCCTGTGTTTGTCACCTGCCTGTCCAACAGGAAGCAGACCAACTCCACGGGTAAAAGCCAACACAAGGTTCACCCTCGTTTTAGAACGAGCTTTATCCGCTCTGTGTTTCACCTCACTGTGATTATATTTTCTCTTCTTTGCCGCTACATACACGTCCGTCATATTCACCGGTTTGAATCGCAATCAATCACTGAATTGTATCCACTCCTAAACTCACCTGCTGCGCTGTCATTGGCTCGATCAATCAATCATTGTCATTGGCTGGAGGAAACACACCAGCTCCCCGTCCAGAAACGTCCCGAGTCAACCAAAACGTGAAAATCCAGTTATAGAACAGGGTCTGTTTTATTTCGTAGGACAAAGCTGCTGACTACCTTTAACTAAAGGTGATTTAATTATTTTACTCCACTACAAGTGAGATGGGGGAAGCTAAAGCTGCTGTGAGGGAATTTGATTTTGATTTTGGCGACCCCTGTGAAAAGAGTAGTGTCTCTTCTTTCTTTGCAAATCTAGACCTGTATATGTGTACGCTGTGTTTCATGATTCGGTGCTAAACCCACAATAAGCCACAGTGGTCTCGTTTTTTCTCAGATTAGAAAATTGTTGCAGTTTGTGTTGTAAAAAAGAAACACCACAGGCGCCTGAGCGAATAAGATGCAGTAATCATAAACCTTGATCCTAGTATTTATCATGTATACAGGGATATGAAGAACCAGGTTTCTCTGTGTGCATGTAAACACCAGATCCTGAATATGATCAAAACCAGGATGAGACTCATAACCAGGATACTCAAGTCCATGTGAACACACTTAATGATGTTTTCCTCAGTGTTTTTCTATCACTGTGTGTTTAGTTTACCTGTTTGAATGTGTTATGAAGTCATAAATGTGACCGGCGCTGAATGTTGCTTTGATGACTGCTTTGCCTCAAAGGTTATGAACAGCCTGCCCCACTCTGTTGTTGATTTAAGTTTCAGGGCCGTATGGAGGCCGAAGAAAGGAGCTGCAGGGATCTATAACAAATCACATTATTATTAGCTGTAGGTCCTGCTCAGCCACCAGTCTGTAAAAGCCCTGACACACCAAGCATACGACAAAGAACTAGTGGCGACGAAGGCCGCCTGTGGCGTCGCCTCACGTCGCCTTTTGTCTTGGCCAAAAAGTTGCACTTGAACACAACGCAAAGACTACAGCCGACGCCCAACCACCACGTACGTTCTGTGCATGCGTGAGAAAATAACTCTCCATGCCAGCAGGCGCCGGTGGTGCGTTGTTATGATACGAGAAGACCATTTTCACACCGCTGTCGCTCACCACTCGTATTATAGGTAGCCTACTAATCGAGAATAATGTCTGATAAGGAGTGTAAAATGGCGCTGGCGTTGTCAGCCCTTGGTCTTTCAGTGGAAAAAGAAAAGAAGAGGCGGAGGCGACAAATAAGGAGAAACCGCACTAATGGGTGAAAGCATGGATACTACAGCGGCATGCTCAAGGGGCTTTCCTGAACCTGTGTTGAGAGCTGGAGATAAATGAAACCTCCAAACAGCCAACATGTCGAATCAGCCAAAAAGAGGCCAACGGGTAGCGACAGAGCTGGACACACTGCAAAAACTAGGGCGACGACCGCTCACCGACGTTCCAAGTAGGACCGACAGCCGACGATCTCCTTGGTGTGTCAGGGCCTTTAGTGTGTGTGTGTGTGTGTGTGTGTGTGTGTGTGTGTGTGTGTGTGTGTGTGTGTGTGTGTGTGTGTGTGTGTGTGTGTGTGTGTGTGTGTGTGTGTGTGTGTGTGTGTGTGTGTGTGTGTGTGTGTGTGTGTGTGTGTGTGTGTGTGTGTGTGTGTGTGTGTGTGTGTGTGTGTGTGTGTGTGTGTGTGTGTGTGTGTGTGTGTGTGTGTGTGTGTGTGTGTGTGCGTTAACGCGTGCGTGCGTGCGTGCGTGCGTGCGTGCGTGCGTGCGTGCGTGCGTGAGGAGGTTTTTAATACCAGTGACATCAGTGAGCAGCCCGGGCTTTCAGCGCTAATACTCTCCATCGCTTCATTAGCAGGGACACTGTGTGTGTGTGTGTAGAAAAGTGAGAGAGAGAGAGAGTGTTGATGCTGTCACTCGGCTGCCATTCTGCTTAAAACAGCCCACGCAGTGACAGTCTGAGTCAAAGAGGAGCCATTATTAATATTTTCTCTCTGAAATGAGCCTCAGAGGAAGAAGAAGAGGCATATGGACTCTCATTGTCCGCTGTTATTGAACTCCTCTTTTTGGGGACATGAAAGCCGACACAATGATTTCTATTAGCGGACCTTATCAGGCGCTCAGCCAGCAGATTAGCGCTGGTAATTCTCTCCTTTTTGGTGCAGAGGTCTTTTTTGGAAATTCAGAGCTTGTGAGTGAGAGGGCAGGAGGTAAAAGTGGGAAATGGATTCATTAGCCTGGAACGGGTCCTTCAGTCAATAGGCTCATTTTGAACAGTCTTTCATTATTCTGGATGTGTTCTCTCTAAATGTTTCCTGTGAGGATTTATCTGTCGTAAAAAAAAGATCAGCAGTCAAAGGACATTTTAAGTCTCTGACTATGGGAAGACTTTGATTAAATGTGTACATTCAAACCATGTTTTAATGGTATTATAATCAACATTCATCACGTAAGGCGATGAGGCGTAAGGCAAATTGTTTGTCCATGCACTTGGATAACGCAGGACACGACAAGTGTGCCAACATGACAGGGTTGCAGAACGAGCAGCCTACTGAGCATTGTGAGCAGCGTGGGATAAAACCAAGTTAGCAGTTCCTGGTTTGCTTTATTTAATTTAAAAAGTAATGGAAGTACTAACTTAGTATACACTGAGGGTGAAGCCTTGTGGTTATTTTGTCTTACTTCAAAGTTGACCTATTATGCTGATACCCTTTTTTAATCTTTTTTTTTTTAGGCTTTTTATGTTTTGAATTGAGACATTGGAGGGTGGATAGAGAGAGAGTGGGGAGACACATGCAGGAAAGGAGCAATAGGTCGGATGCGGCCTGCCTGCTCTTGAGGTCCACTAATCACTATCGGCTTCCATTGCCCTGTTGATCCCCAGTTTAAAGAGGACATATTATCCCCCTTTTCCACCTTTTCAAACAGTCCCCTGTGGTCTAAATGAAACATCTGTGCTGTGCTTTGGTCAAAATATAACATGAATCAAGCACCAGAGGAGGTTTGTGACCCTGTAGAAACCAGCTCTCTCAGAATGCTCCGTTTTGGTGTGTGTGTCTCTTTAAATGCAATGAGCCCCCCCTGAGTTTTCCCAGCAGACATCACTCCTTCGCTAACGAGAATAAAAATGGCAGACCTGCACAAAAGTTTTGCTCTAGGCTGGGGGGTGGAGTCAATGGGTGGAGATACCAGGGGTGAGGAGGGGATTTTTTTTTTAACAGAATCCCACTTAGACATCACAAGGAGAGCATATTTGAAACAGAGCATTTTTCTCTGTGTTGTAAGACTTATGCAGACCACAAACAAAGGACTGGATGGGTCGGTAGACACTCACGAACACATCATCTCTTCACCACTGCAAAACGTCACTATGCGCCATACTTAAGTGACTTTAAAAACATACTGTCACACTATCAGCGTCATCTCTCTTTCTTCCTTAAAAAGAGAACAAATGAAAGATTGTGTTACTTTGCTTTCGTGTTTTTTGTGACATTTTGATGCTGTAACCACGTTTAAGCTGGTTGTTGATAATGATATCTGCCAGACAAAGACTGGACTCTTTCTTGCATCATGTCTGCTCCATTTGCAAACTCAGAGAAAAGACAAACATTTAAAGATGCATAGATTGGACATAATACAATCACAAGAGACCAAGAGTTTAAGGATGTAAGATTTTCAGACCAAATATCCGCCATTTTTTAACTACAAGTCATTTAAATCAGAGCTGAAGTGTTCGTCGGGTTGCCAGATCAGATTCAATCAGTGATTTATTCCGACACAGACGCCTCAACCACGCCAAAGTGAAGTCAGTGAATGTTCAACCTCAGACTCTCTTCGGTCACTGCTGATCGGCGTTTCATTGGTCTGGATCATATCGTCATACATCGACAGTCAGTCCAGGCATGATGTCATTCAGGCTGAACAATGAAGCACACACAGAGCTAACATGGATCACTGAGCTAGGAGCGTCTCTCCCTGCTTATTAATTCTGCTTCCATTCCCAGCTTTTCTCATTTCCTTCCATCGAGAGATGTTTCATTTTGACCCGGGAGGACTTGACTCAGTGCCACTGCGTGTTTTAATCATGTTCCTCCTTCATCCGTATAGACTCCGAGTCCAAGTGGAGACAGGACTCAGACCTGAGAGAGAGGTATAGAGATTAACCCGCACATGTTCTCCCGTGGACTTAAAGCCACATATAAGCCCACGTTCATGTTTAGACATGCTCACCACGTAGGCTAGCAGACGACAATAAAATGTAATGACATGGACTGTGGCGGAGGCTGCGGCTGCGGCTCCCGCTGGGATGGAAATGGAGACACAAAGCTGTGGGAAATTGAAGAAAAGCCGGACCTCCGTCTCGTTCTGCTGCATGCACAGAGGTTGTTTTACTTCTTTCTGCTGTGTAAAAACCTCCACCCTCGTGTAGCGTTAAGCTAATATCAAAAGGACCGTTAAACATTAAGTCCGTTATTTTGCTTTTCCCACCTGTTTTCATCCAGACGAGTGCACAGCGTAGCTATCTGCACACAGCAGATTATCCCTGGGACACGTTGGCACAGCCGTGAGTCTTCTACCTTTAAGTAATTATTACTGCGGTTGTTTTTCCGATCGTACCTGTCTTTGGTCTCCACGGGGGCTCAGCGAGTGACGCCAAACTCCCAGGGATAAAAATACATCTGCCATGACATGGAAGGTGTCTATCAGTTCAGGGTTTAGGCTTCCAAGTGGAGTCTGGAGTCTGCCCTCGAAGATCTGCCAGTAATTAACATGGAAAATCACTGACACATGTGTGTGTGTTAGTGTGTGTGTGTGTGTGTGTGTGTGTGTGTGTGTGTGTGTGTGTGTGTGTGTGTGTGTGTGTGTGTGTGTGTGTGTGTGTGTGTGTGTGTGTGTGTGTGTGTGTGTGTGTGTGTGTGTGTGTGTGTGTGTGTGTGTGTGTGTGTGTGTGTGTGTGTGTGTGTGTGTGTGTGTGTGTGTGTGTGTGTGTGTGTGTGTGTGTGGTGAATGTGTTTGTGAGGGATAACACTGTTAAACTGTGTTTGAAAGCAGATAAGAACAAGTATCTAATGCAGAGCGAGGTTCACTGCATTGATAATCTGTCACTGCTGTCAGTTTGTTTTGAGTTATTTCTCCATCAAAATGTTGCACATATCTTTATAAAAGTAAATACATAGCTCTTTATATAAAATGTTATATAAATATTCAAAAGATCAAAAAAGACGATTTATTCTGAATATTTTCTGTCAAACTGTGAGAACTCTAAGTGCTTTTTTAGTGCAGTTTTTTGTCATGTTTTCTTCCATAACTTCAATTAGCATCCCATAGTTCACGCACACACATTACATATTTCTATTCTATATGCATATATTTAATACCAGTACAGGTACACTGACAGTTGGACCCTATCCCAGCATGCACTGCAGAGGAGAGCTCCTGCAAAGGCCACCGGTCAATAGCAGGGCACAAAAAAGCTCCCGCTGTGCCGTGCTTCCGCAAAGCGCAATGTGACTTCACAGACTGGGACACCATTATTACGCCGTTGAGGATACAATCATATGAACAAAGATGTGATGACGGCTGAGCTTATTTACGACATTTTTGCAAAAAAAAAACAGTCTGAAGAGGACAAACTTCCCTCTCTTTGCCGACACGTTAGCACCCCCTCTGTCCTAGTTGGACATTTATTCTCACTAATTGGAAAATGCGTTCACGACACCTTCATGTGTTTGACCCCCTCCCCTCTGAACCTCCAGGCAGCACATCCATTCAGTCCTGATAAGCGATAATGTCTCTGCTTATAAACTCCTGAGTCAGAGAAAAAACACCTCCTCCCCTCCCCTTTTTGGAGTAGTCCTCCACTTCCTCCTCCTCCATCACTTCCCCCTCGAGGGACGTTGTATTTGTTATTCCGCCCCTGAGAGCGGAAGCCTCTGTTGGCCGCCAGCTTGTATATCCCACACCATTAACAACATGACAGGAGGAGTTAGCTTGACTGGCATGTTTATGGTTGTGTTGACTGGACAGTGCTAATGAGGCCTTTGCACGGTGCTGGGCCAGCAGGATTACTCCGCCATCGCAGGACAAGCTGAAACAAGACCCTCTGTCACTGACTATTTCTCTGACAACGCCAACACACACACACACACACACACACACACGAACACGCAGGCAGGAAACACACACACAAACACCCACTCTGGACTCTGCCTTCAGGTACTCACACTCTTTTACTCTCAAGTTCAGAAGTTGCATATGCAGTTTCCAGATGCATTCAGCCATAACGAATGCAAAGCAGTACAAAGTAATTTTAAAGTGGTTTTAAATCAAAGGTCAAGCAGCGCTGCTTTCACTGTAGCTCGAAAATTGGCAAGAGAAAATTAGCATTATGCACATAATTGGTGTTTCAATAATTTAGTAACCTGAAATGGCATGAGCACAAAGCAGTATTAAGAAGGCCCACACTGCCTCACAGCAGGTCAACAAGGAGGAGAAAAATGCACAAAGTAGTTCAGTCATTTAAGTTTCACCTTCTCCATTGGAGAGTTAAGACTTCATGAGACCTTTAGCATGTTCTATTCTGCAAATGCATGTCCAACAGTACCGATCCAACGTCTCGCTAGCAGCCGTGGCCAAACACTGACTCCTTCTCGGCAGACGCAGAAGCTTGGTCAGTGGCCCTGAACTTCAAAATGTGTTGTAACCTTCTTATATGAATACATAGAAGCCACAGAAAAGCCAAGTACCGGTCATGTTTGGAGCATTATTTTTGAACTGGAGCACAGTGAGATGATGACTAACAGGAATTCTCTTTTTCTGATGCCCATTTTCTAAAATCTTGCTTAAAGGAGATCTATTCTGTGGATCCTTATTTAAATACATACGTATAACGTTACCATGTTGGATAAGATATACATGTTGTCGGCACCTTCTTTCCTTCTCCACTCATCATAACAAGGGTAGGGCACGTCAAAGAGGCTTTCTTGCTCCCTCCACAACTCCACCAGTATTTCCTCCTGTAGTCGTACATTTCCACCAGGTGCATGGTGGGAAATATTCTCAAAAGGAATGTAGATGTTGTCCTGCAGTTAGTGATCCTGCAAGATCCCCAGTCTTTGCAAATGTGTGACTACAAACTCTGAGTAGCTGACACATTGTCTTTAGATGTGAGAGTGCATCAGATGCTCATCTTTGAAAAGCCTTTTTAAAGTTTTTTGAAAGTCTTTTTATCTGTGTGGAAGGTTTCAGTCTCACAGTCGATGTGCATTCACTCAACATCACTCAATATGTGAACGTCTTGAACCTGCATCTCGCTGCCTGTGACGGCAGCCTGCTGACTTACAGTTTGTTCTGCTAATCGTCAGCAGCGCCGCTGTTAGCCTCATTAGCACTAATGCTACAGCTGATAAAAAGGAGCTATTGATGAACTGTGGTAATGAGGCCGCTGAGGACCAGGTGATAAAAGTCTCCACTATGAAGAGGCAGTGTCTCACCTGCAGCACCAACTGCTTTTGTTTGTTTTGTTCATGTTGCTGTTTTTTTGTAATCTTTTTTAATGATCCTCTTTTACTGAGATTTTTCAAAATAACTAAAACAGCAACGGAGAAAAGAGTCATATTGTCGTAGAAATGGGTCATCCGTCAGAACGGGTGTGAACTTTCATAACACTACTTTTAAAATGGACCTTCACTGTGTTTTTACAAGGATGTCATTTTTTAAGTATTGTCAAATTCTTCATAATCCTTCAATCCCTAATATAGGTTAACAAAAAATGCTCCATCCTAATTTAAGCGAAAATGACCAAATGTTATTTTACACCAAATGATCACCATTACCGCTTAAATAAAACAAAAACACACATTTTATTTATTGATGCTTCAGTTTAATTTAGCCTGTGTCAAAATGTAAACCCCCGTCTTCTTAAAATGAGCCAGAGGGAGCTGGTGGATAGCCAGGAGGTTGGCTCTAACACGGCTGATGGAACTAGCATAAACTGATTTAAATCCTGGGAGGGCCCATTCACTGGACCTTTCAGGAGCCCAGCCATTTCTGCGGGCGGGCCTGCAGCATACTGTAGGACATCCTCTCAAATTCAGCCTGTGGCCCTCTCCGAAAAGACACAGTTCAGTATGGAGTGCGGACTTTTCAGTAGAGGGGTTTCAGTAGACTGAACCCTCGAGGTCATGCAGTGGGCATTTTTTGGGTCCACCTCTGTAGCTTGATCTTTTCAGCATGGACACTATGGACACCCACAATGCTGTGCGAAATCAAATTTAAAACGTCCCTACTGAACAATAAACTACACGGATAAAAGGGACTGTCTACTGTCGGCACTTTGCAATTCGGAAGCACCCAGTCTCTCTCTCCCTCCCTGCAACGTGAGCTGTCCGAGGTCCTGATCTCTCTCTACTTGTCTCTATATAAGAGGATGAACCTGCTCTGATTTCTGCATAACAATGTTGTGTTGGTCAGTCACTGAATGGTAAACAGTAATTATATAGTGTCTGTAAGCTTGCCTAATGGATATGATGATTAAAAATAACTCTATACTGAATTCATCTAACTTTAAGCTCTAACTTTAAGCGCTAACTTTAAGCTCTAACTTTAAGCGCTAACTTTAAGCGCTAACTTTAAGCGCTAACTTTAAGCGTAGCTGCTTCTGTGTCGAAGTGATTCTCTTAGGCCACCTAACGGGCAGGAAAGTGCTGACTGTGCGTTCAGGAGCCCTTGGATGACGCACTTGTGTGCTGAGAACAAAAGCGCTGCACGGGATCTTGTCTGCATGAAAAACAGTCTGTTGTACACTAAGCTGCTTTTAAGGTGTGCTAAGCTAAGCTATCAGTTACTCTGCATTAAATAGTAAATGGACTTGGGCTTGTAGAGTTCCTTCTAGTCTTCTGACTACTCAAAACGCTTTTACACCGCAGGTCACACTGACACATTCACACACTGATGGTACAGGCTGCTGACCCTCAGAAGTAACTTATCACGTTCATACAAATGCAAACGCCACCGACGAAGCAGCCGGAGCAATTCGGGGTTGAGTGTCTTGCCCAAGGAGCTGGGGATCGAACCCCCAACCTTCAGGTTGAGAGGCTCTACCAACTGAGCCACAGCGGTCCGGTTGCTAACTAAACTGTGACGCAAAGTTAAAATCAGCAGCTATATAAACAGATCACATCACATTTTAGCTCATGTTTTATTTCACAAAAGATGGAGACTTATCTTTATGCATCCTGATAGCGTTTGTTCCCAGACTTGCTCATTTTAGCCCAAAGCAATAATAACCACCAGCTGGTAGGGACGTTACCGTGCTGCTTGTTCTATCAAAGATGTAAGCTCCTAAAGGCCTTATGATGCAGAGAACAGAGATGTTATTATGCCCTCACCCTGAGAAAAGCCGCTAAATCCGTTGTGCTTCCTCCAAACACTGGTTATATAACAGCCTCGACATCAGACGTTTACCGTCTCCGAGTTCCCTCTGCTTCAGAAAACAATGACGACTTTTTCATAAATGTGAGGCACCCGGTCCCTGTCCACTGCTTTCATTAAAAACATATCTCCTTCTGTTCACACGCGCACCAAAATGTCTGCTCAAATGCCCCCCCGGTGAGTAAACAAGATGGAACCTGCAGCTCTGGAGCACGTTGCTTTCAAATAGAGAGCCAGCAGAATATGACAGCTCCGTTAGTGCGGCTCTTAGACATTCATTATCATTAAGATGTCGGTTTCCATACCTGCTTAAGTAAGCATTTATTCCCAAGCTGTTAGCTCTCCTTCAGCGCTCTCTCTCTCTCTCTCTCTCCCCCTTTCTCTCTCTCTCTATCTCTCTCTCTTCCATTGCGGGAGAATTTGCAACCTAGCTTTGCATCAGCAGTTACAAAAGGAAGGCACTTTTTCTACTTTTCTTGATGCTCATCCAAGAAATTGATGTTCAGGATGCACGTGGGTCTTATGGAGGCGGAGGCGGGGGGGAGGCAGCAGGAGAGAGAGAAAGTCTTAATGTGTGTGTGAACCTGAGTGTGCGTGTGTGTGTGTGTGTGCTCACTTTGCATTTGTCCAATTCCCTCCTGTTTCCCAAAGACTATTACTCTAACTTTTCATCCATATCCAGTTGACAGAATAAAGACATTTCATTAAGGCTATCTCTGCGCCTGGGCCCGTTTAATGAAACGCATACCTCTGCAGCCAGCGTCAGTCGTGTGTGTGTGTGTGTGCGTGTGTGTTTGCAGACATATGCGCTCTTTAATGTGCTCCTAGATGTGAATGTTTATCTCATTTACTGTAATTCCAAGGTTTTTACCTATAATCTTTGCAGCTTTAGTGATCTTTTGTAAGGGTACAGAACATTTTCCTGTCTTGGTTGCAGCTTTAACCCTTTTTTGGGCGTGTCCATGTTTTCATCCATATAATGCATCCTATGGCTTGCACTCCTCGAGCAGCTCTCTATAATGGGAAACAACGTCTCTCCAGGCTGTGGGTTGAGAGCTGCATGGCTCACTGCGAGGTACTCGGCTAAGGGAACTAATTAATGTAAGGCTTAATTGTCCAGCAAGCGTCTCCCCAGACCTCAGCTCCCACCTTCACCACAACCCTGAACTCTAATAAGCCCACAGGGACGACCCAGCATGCACCTCACACCCTGCAGAGGCAGCCGCATAATGAGTCTGCAAACACGGCCCCACACAACCCACGGAGAGGCTAAGTGCAGCTACTGTGAGGCCTTATTTTGGGTGGCAAACATCCTCTATGTTTAACTCAATGACATGTGACTATACCGGACAACAATACCTGTCCGTCGCCCTTATTGTTTCCTTCAAATGACCCAAAGGCACTTCTAGTTTAATGCACATTCACTGAAAGTGACACATGTATTCCAATCTCCTAAATATCTAATATTTCAAACCAGTTTTGCAACCGGGGAGTACTGAAAAAAGCACCAATGCAAGGTAGCACCTTTGGAAGGAACAGGCGAATCGTAGCCTCTTGGAACTGAAATAGGACGCTCTGATCTACGGCAGACTCCTCGTTTGGGTCACCAGCTGTTTTCGCCCCAACCCGGTCACCTAGAAACCTTAGAAGCTGCAGCAAAACCAGCTAACATAACCAACGAAGATCATCTGAAGTTCCAAGGCCCCTTTAATTGTTTAACTTAAGAATCCGTAGTTTTTCCATTCAGTTGAAAGCAATCACTAACATTTAAAAATGAATCTCGTGATATGCTTCGCCTCGAAGGATGCACCAGACGGCTCCTAGGGAAAAGAGGATGCATTTGTCGACACATTTTTTACTTGGTAGAAAAATGTGTAAACGACCCTGAGTGCAGGATGAGTCATCAGAAATTTGAGAGGTTCTACAGGACGCCAAAATAAAGTTATTTTCATGTAAAAATACTCAGTGAAGTACTCCTCGGCTAACTCAATGGGTCTTCACTGGATCTTCCAAAAACAACATGAAATCCATTCTTTCTGATATTGTAATGTAATGGTATTCTCCTGTTTCTACACTTAGAACAGTTTGAGAGAGACATGACTAATAGAAGCATGACACTGTGAGCAGCAGATTGATTGCTATTATTGTTTTAAATTGGCTGCTGTAAGAGCTGTTGCCCGTCTTTTTCGCTAAACACCGTCTTCCATCATGTGAATCCTCACTGATGAAACATTGTGATGAAGAGCCGCCGTGAAGCAGAAGCCTCCCGCCCTCAGTTGCCCTTTTCACTTGCACATTAGACATCCGCTCTGTCCGACATCTGCAAAAGGCCACGCCATATATCCCCGTCCACTTTTACAGCTTGCCAATAAGAAATGAAAGTGGCTCTGACGCGGGCGAGCACGCTGGGAGTGAAATATAGAAGCCCGGCTGCTATAGGAGGGCGTGTGCAGATTATTGACAGAGCTGCTTGTGCTTCTGTCAGCGGTGAGTGATGTCCCCTGCCGCTCGAGCTGCATTCAGGAATCTATCAGTGGCTAATAATTATGTGTACATTTACGACGAGGGGCCCGGGTTTAATGGATCGATTGGCTCACACTTCAATTCCCATTCTGCACATGGATTAACTGTCATTTTCAAGATTTTGCATTGAAAGAGCTCTCTCTCTCTCGCTCGCGCTCTCTCTCTCACTCTCTCTCTCTCTCTCTCTGTCTCTCGCGCTCTCTCTCTCGCTCTCTCTCTCTCACTGTATCTCTCGCTCGCTCACTCTCTCTCTCTGTCTCTCTCTCTGTCTCTCGCGCTCTCTCTCTCGCTCTCTCTCTCTCGCTCTATCTCTCGCTCACTCACTCACTCTCTCTCTCTCTCTGTCTCTCTCTGTCTCTCTCTCTCTCTCGCTCTCTCTCTCTCGCTCTATCTCTCGCTCACTCACTCACTCTCTCTCTCTCTCTCTCTCTCTCTCTCACACACCTCTGTTTGCTGTTTTCCTTCCTGTGGGACAGACGTGATAGAATACATTTCTAACAACGTGTAATTGAAATGAACATCGTTGGCATGATGTACATTTTTAGAATATCAGTAGCTCATGATGGAAGCGATGGTTTGTGATACCATCTTACGTAGCTCATTAAAAGTGATAGGAATGATAAGGATCAGTAGAGTCCTTCTTCTTCTTTCTTATCTTTCTGTTTTGTAAATTACTTGTACAATAATAAGACTCAAGCTACGAGTTAACCAAAGTGTGCTAACATTAGCCTGCTAACACAACAATGCAGGACACAGGTGATTGCATCTCGAGCCAAGGACAATTTTGTCCGCCGCTTGCGCTTAATGGTTCTTAATTATGGTGCGTTGGAGAGGGGTTGCAGGTGTGTCCCTGGAGGAGGGCGGAGTCTTCAGAATAGGGGAGGTGTCTCCAAACAGCAGTTTGTTTTGGCTTCATGCTGCTGCTCAGGGGCGACATCTACTGGATCAAAAAGTCACACAGTGGTTACCACAGCCAGCGCTTTTCTGCCAAGAAAAAACGCTAGGTGGACACGGGGCCTAATAATTGTTTTTAACAATTTCTTGACTCTCTGAAAGTAAACAGCTCCTTCTGAAAAATGTCAAACATCGCAGTTGACTGCTCGGGGCTTTCCTGAAAATCCGACCTGCAGAGGCCAGCCTGCCACTATTTGTGAGCCTACGTTGAGATGGCAGAAGAGCTGCAGTGACCACATATCCAGCCGCGAGCTGCCACTGCTGCCACACTATTGTGACAGAAATGAGAGCTGCCTCCTGGTGTGTAAGGCCTCTGACAGTCAGCATGAGGTCAAGTTTACAGGCTCCTGTCATAAAGCTTCAGTGTTTCTCTTTGATACTCATGTGGTGCAGGTCAGAAGATGTTGAATACTTGTGTGGAAGTCAAAGTGTAGACAGCTCACAGAGAGAACTCCCACCTTCAGACGGATTACCAGTCAAAGCGTTTTAATGCTGCGTGACTCAGTGTTGTGAGATTACAGACTTACAGCGAGCCATAACTGCTGTCTGCAGCTCAGCAACCACTTACTGTCCATACCGGACCGAGACACCTTTCTGTGGTTGAAGGGTTAAGTCTGCGTGGTCAATTCAAGTGATTTCTATCATTACTGTCGTTGCAGGAACCATAAGGTGGCATTTTAGAAATAGAAGTCAGTCTCAAGGTTCTCTCTTAATGCACCACTTTAAAAACTAAATATACTGTGCCACATCACCACACATTTTCCCCCATAATGCATCATGTTGGCCTCCCGTATTCTCCTCATGTTCACCTTTCATGTTGTCAGTCTGTGAGTCCTTTAGAGGAGCTGTGCATTTAAAAAAAACCTCCTTATTTATCTGATACTGGCGGAGTCAGTTCATTTTAAACGAACACAAATAATGCACACGTTATTATTTCACCAATACCAGAAAGCCATGTAATGATTTAAATTGGTATTTCTGTCATCGGTGTGTTTTATTGAATCGTATCGTGACCCAAAGATTCCAAACTGAATTGAAGTATGAGGTTTTAAAGAGGACATATTATCCCCCTTCTCCACCTTTTCAAACAGTCCCCTGTGGTCTAAATGAAACATCTGTGCTGTGCTTTGGTCAAAATATAACATGAATCAAGCACCAGAGGTGGTTTGTGACCCTGTAGAAACCAGCTCTCTCAGAACGCTCCGTTTTGGTGTGTATGTCTCTTTAAATGTAATGAGCCCCCCCTGAGTTTTCCCGGTAGACATCACTCCTACACTAGTGAGAATAAAAATGGCAGACCTGCACAAAAGTTTTCTCTATGCTGGGGGTGGAGTCAATGGGGGGAGATACCAGGGGTGAGGAGGGGATTTCTTTTTACCAGAATCCCACTGTGACATCACAAGGAGAGCACATTTGAAACGGAGCATTTTTCTCTGTGTTGTAAGACTTATGCAGACCACAAACAAAGGACTGGATGGATTTATTTCACATTTTGTGGGTCGGTAGATACTCAGGTTACCCAAATATATGTTCAAAGACACTGTAGACGTGGATTCTTCATAATATGTCCCCTTTAAACAATACCCAGCCCGAGTATATCCCATCACTCTATCAACATAACGTCAAAACAGGCACCAAACGAACAGCAGATCAACCTCAGACAGACAAAGCAACATGTCGTTTGCACGTTTTTCCCTTTATTACCGCATGATCTTGTAATTCTCCTTTGATCTTGTAAAACCGCGAGTTCAGGTGCTCACGCTTACGCTTCAGAAACTGACCATTGGGGTAGCGCACGGAGAACACTTCGCACACTGATCGTATAGAAACCGGCAGTAAGAGCCGGATCCGGCAGTAAAAAAAAATGAACACAGAGGTTCTGATTCACTTTGTGTTTATCAGAATGAAGTGTTGTCAAACATAAAGAGAAACCGATGTAATGGTGTCTTTCCTCCCCGTCAAACACGAGGAAAAAACCCCCACAGATTACCGCCCTTCTTCGTTTAAACAGATCAATCATGTGTTTCTGAGTCACTTTAGCCAAATGCTTTCTGCTGATTCTGCGATAAACACAATCAAATCTGCTTATTACCAGAGGAAATCTATAGAAGAATGGGTAGACAAACACTGTGCCGTGTCTTTGCCTTTACTCCACGCCTCCGTCTAAACAGAGAAGTGCTGCTTTCTGTGTCTGAAAGCACCAGCGATGAACTCTGTAGCTCCGAGTCTCGTTCGACTTATTGACTCGCCGAGTCTTTAGCTTTGAATTCACACGGCGATGTGTCTGCTTCCTCCTGATTCATCGTGAATTTGCATATTTTCAAATTATCTCGCCTTTTGTTGGAAATCTCGGTGGTGTTTGCATATCACAATTCCAGTGACTCATCCCTGCGTAATACTGTGTTCCTAAATGGAAAACGCCGCTTTGGGCTCCTGCAGAGATATTGTAGCAAAGAGCTGCCTCAGAGAGTTGACGATGATAAGCCTCGATCTGCTTCCCACCCTGCTGGAGGAATGCAATCCTTGGTCCCTGATGCCAAGTCTTACATAAGAAAATGACTGGCTCAGATGCCTATCACGCCCACACTGTGACACTCGCTCACTGTGCCATCCTGTGCTCTCAGTCTCATAGTACATGTGATAGCTGATCACGGACTCAGTCCTACATGTGTCCTCTTATTATAGTCATATCATCTTATAAGAGGGAGCCTTTCACAGAATCACTGCAGATTAGTTTTACACTCTGAGCTTCCTGATTCTCACGTTAGCATGGACCTGCTGCAGCATAAGACTAAAAATCTATGTAGTGGTTTTTGTATCTAGATGATGATGATGATGATGCTGTGGACATATGGGAGCCTATAATGTAGAAAAGTAAATGACTTGCAGTGTGATGTAGCTTCTAGAAATAGGAGAGAAATGAACGATTGCAGGTTGAGCAAATCTTTCTACAGGATGAATTTTAGCGTAGCACAATGCTAACATGATAAAAACAAATCTGTTGTTTTTCTCTCTTCATGTAGCCACTTCTGCATCCTAGTATGACTGCTTCTTTCATCATAGTCCATGTGCGCTGCGTCCAGTTTTGCGTGAGGCCCTGCCTGGGTCCATTTCTGGAGCGTGAGCGCTGCTATGAGCAGGTGTACTCACGAATTCACAAGATCACAGGAGAACTACAAGATCACGCGAGAATAAAGAAGAAAAAACGTGCAAACAACATGTTGATTTGTTGTTCTTTTTGTCCCTGTTTTGAGGTAATGTTGATAAATTGATGGGATATAATATCAGGAGTCCTTATACTGTGTTCTCTTTTGAAGTTGACCGGATGCTCCGTGTGTTCCGCTCAGCTTGACGCGTCATTTCTGCCTTCTAACCTCTCTCCATCTTATTAGAAACATGCAGAGGCTTTTTAGGTCGGGTACAATCACTTCTATCTGAACCAGTTCTCTTGCCCGCTTCCATCGCTGCAACACCTGTTGGTTTGACCTGATAACTGCTCTCATATCTGGCAAACCGAGGGGCGTCCAAAACGGCCGTGTGGGGGTGCCTTAAAACCGCCTACCTTCTCTGGTCCAAACAAATCCAGACCATTCAGGACCAGAATCTAAAGTTAGAAGGAGGACATACTGGCTGCTGCATTGTTGTCAGAGAAGCCAGCACTTCAACATAGCATGTGTCCTTAATGTCTGATCATAGAGTAAGCTCACTTTATCATTTCACTGATTGGTCCTTTAAAGTGTTAAATTTTAGCGTTCTGGAAAGTCATTCCAGTCACCACCAGTTGAACCCTGATGATTACATTTCTTCTTGTGTGAGTCTGGCAGCTCTGAATGTCATAATAAAAAAACTGTGCCTGTCAGCTCTGTGACCTCTGGCTGGAACTCGCTCCTATCTGCTCCGTGCAGATGTTTCACCCCTTTTGAACGCTCGCCCTGTCTTTTGTGTTGCAGTGCCGTCGTTCTGGGGGCTGGTGAACTCGGCCTGGAACCTGTGCTCGGTGGGGAAGAGGCAGTCCCCCGTCAACATCGAGACCAGCCACATGATCTTTGACCCGTTCCTCACGCCGATAAAGCTGAACACAGGTGGACGCAAGGTAAGGACAAACAAATGCTGCTCATGTTGTCGGCTTGATTGATGTGTGGTTTTGTTGGCGCTCTTTTTGCCAGCGCTTGAATCTCTAAGATGTTGCGTTACACTGCTCAAGTGCTAGCTGCTATTGTGTTGGTGGTGTTGGGGTGCTTTTGTACGTTGAAAAGGTGTGTGTTTCTGATCGATGCTCCTGACTGCCGTTTGTGTTGGCGGACAATGTGAGCTGTTTGTCCAAGGAACATCCTCCAGGAGATAACACACAGAACAATCTGCTTTTCATGGATGCACAATGGTTGTGTTCTGGTTCACGAAAAGCTGTAACATTATCTTAAGGGCTTTACAGATGAAATCCTGCAGCCTATCAGCGGATTAGTCAAGCGTATTGTTGATTATTTTCTCCTGTGCAGTTGTGCACCGAGGACGCTGTGGATGTGTATCAGAGATCTGCCGTGTGCCATATGACAGCAGCTAATTGGGAAGCCTTCACAGATGGGCTGCTTCCAAAAGAGCACAGTTGCATGCTGGGATTAATGGTATGATTAGTTTATGTTTACATGCCAGCAGTAAGTACAGGGTAAGCCTGGGGCAATGATGGAGCACACAGGACGCATGACCGTTTACCACCTAGGGTGCACTGCTACATGAAATAGATCCAAAAATAGATCCGCGTTGTGTTTCTGGACCCCCGCTTTGGACCGTTAATTTGAAGCAATTAATCATATAGAACTGAAATGAGCTTGGTAAGAGAGATAATAGAATTAGTAAGATAAGAACCGTTGCTCATACTTTTTGTCACTGGTATAGTTTGAGCTTGAAATGAACATGAAATGTAACAGTTCCTCTTCCTGTGAGGGCTCCCCCGCTGCTGCCTCAAGGACTGAGCTTTAAAAGAGCAGCTTCCCTGCAGAGTGTCCGGAGCGAGGACATCACTCATGGTAGTATAATTTTATTACAACACTGATGAATCCTAGGGAGGTAGACTGGAGTGAGTGGACACAACGGGACTGTGATATTAAAGGAAGCATCTCCAACATAAACCTCAGTGTTTTTAACTTGTTTGGACGTTTGCACAAATACTCCAAACCTGTTTTTATGTTTTCTTTGCAGATAAAATGGTAATCAGTGAGCTCTCTACATAACTCAAGATAAAGTAATGTAGGAAGGAGGTTCATGTCCTCATATGTGGTTTATTTTAGTTAGAGTGGTCATGATTTCTGAAGTAGAAAGTGATTGCAAGGCGGTTTTTTTTAGAGGGGTTTTGTGTTTTTTTTTAACCTGTGCTGACATTATCTCAAAAGACAACAAATACAAACCACGACGACCGAGTCACAAATAACGGAAGAACCATTTAGCCGGGGGTGGCAGTAGCTCAGTCTGTAGGGACTTGGGTTGGGAACCAGAGGGTAGCTGGTTCAAGTCTTCCCGAGCATTTCCAAACCACTCTCATGTGCTCCCTGCGTAGCAGTGTGTAGCAGCGCCACTCTGACATCTCTCCTCTAATGCATGTCCACAGGTACTGTTGGTGCATGTGTGTGATCCGGACCTATGTGTGTGAGAAGCATGTCTCTCTATAACAGAGTGTAAACCAAAATGTCCCTCAGGAAATAATAAAGTATAAAAAAAAAAAAAAAGCAAAGGTAGGCAACTGTCTGGGGCCTCCTATAACGAGGGTTTCCCAGGATGCCAGGCTCCGGGGGGCGCTGCATGAGCCCCGAACGTTTTGATTTAGTACAAGTACAAAAAAATCTGTATTTTTCAAACATGCGGACAGCGTACGTACACACTTCAATAAATATTCAGTTTGAATAAATCCCACATGTTCAGGTATATAAAGCAAACAAAGACCCAAAATGATCTTTTTATTTATTTTACAGTATATACAGAAAAGCTAGAGTTCAGCCCCCATTTCACACGGGGATCACATTGTGTTGGTCCCTACAGACCTCCACACCCTCCCAGTGTTCACTATCACAGCCCAACTTTCTCATTTATCTCTGAGAAAAGTTTCCAAAAGCCATTCTGGACTCTTTTCTTTCTCTGCTGCTTTATCTGCAGCTCTCCCCCTCTCTCGGCTCTCTCTCTGCTGCGGCCTAAATGTAATCTGTTGTGTCTCCATCTCTCTGAGCACCTGAGCTGTCAGCCGGCGAACACGAGGCGGGCTTCACCTTGTCAGTGCTGATTCATCCACGCTCTGTCTCTGGCTGTTTGGCAGCCACTCAGCCTTGGCCAAACACGCTACAGAGAGCGGTAAAGAGCTTCAGCTCGGGCTCGCCGCAGCTCAGCTCGCCACCTCGACACAGAGAGGGGCTTAAATCTTGCTTTCTGCCCAGGAGGGAAGCAAAGGGAAAGATTAACCCTCCCTTACCTCAGGCTCACTACACACACACACACACATTAAATCTGCATGCGGAAGATGAACTCCTACGTTAATAGATTTCTGTGCTGCCCTGTATTGTGGCTAATGAATAGTTAAGGCAAATTTAATTAACCTGCAAAGAGAAATTTTAATTAATGACAAGGAGACATGCGAGGCTGTGCTCGACAGATTGAAGGAATCACACTTATCAAAAAGGCTCTATTAATGGAATATTTACTCTGCCATAGATGAGCTGCAATTACTTGAAGAGATTTTAATGAATTTAATCACTTTGGCGGCGAGGATGAAGGTGGTAAAAACAATGATTTTGGAGTCCGCACTCGCCCGTGAAGTGTTTTGCTGCACATTTACGTATAGTAGAGCACTTATGAAACAGGATAATGTGTCTTTTGTCCTCATTTCCCTGTTTTATTTCCAAACTAAATGCACAGGGAATCTATTAGCGCTGTGAATCGGTGGCGTTCTTCACATTTGAGGACGCAGAGGCTCTTTCCTGCTTTTGTTCTTGTGCTTTGATGTCAGGTATGTGCAGGAGTGTTGTAAGCACAGGGGCAGGCGGTGTTTTCATAAAAAAGGATATTAAGTAACGACTTGTTAAGTGGGATCCTGAGTCCTGCTGAAGTCCTGTTTTTAAACCTTTTAATCACATATAAAAGCCAAACAAGCTCTGAATGCTTTCTACAAAACTTGTGAGCATCAGAGAGATTTTCTGCTGCAGCTTCTGTCGCCTTTCTTCTTCTACTGTTCATGAAACACATCTCACTGTAGTCTGCTGAAACGATGTGACAAGCATGCGTGTTGTTGTGGAAGTGTGTGTGTGTGTGTGTTAGGAAGCATGTGCGTGTGCTGCTGGCTGCTTTTCCTAATTACAGGCAGTGATATGTAAAACAACAAACAGCAGGCTCCTGATGGCAGCCGTACTCCGACTCTGCAGAGAAGAAGCTCATTCTCAGGTTCGCCCAGCTGGCCGACCAGCCCAGCAAATAAACGTCGGTCAGTCAGCCGGTCATTGAAGCTTGTTCTGCTCGTGGCTTTAATATTGAGTGTTTGCCAGCAGCTGTGTGTACCTGTGTTGAAGTTGTCAGCAGGCCAGTGCAGGTCCTGCTGTGCAGTGTTGGGTGTTTTCGAGGCGGGCTCTCTGCAGATGTTTGCAGCTCGCTGAGGGGATCAAACATTTGCTCCTGGAGCCACAGATCTGATTTTTCAGCTTTTATTCACAGAGGCAGATGCACGGTGTCCTGTGTACACCAGGAGGGTTGCATCTACTCATTATTACTTGTGAAGGCTTTGCAGAGATTTACAGATTGTGTTACGGTAGTATATAATTCATTGCCTTATTAACGTCATATCAAGAATAATTATAAGGCATCCAACATGTGTAGTCTGAGACATTGAACACAGGTTGTACTTGACACTAAATACACATCATACATTGAAGGTAGCCTGAAGTGGACATACTACGTCCATACATTTTATTTGACTACATTTTCCCATCATACCGAGTCAATGTGGTTTGAATTCTCAAGATCATGACTCATTAATCTTGATAACGATGCTGTTAATGTCTTGAGATCTGGATCAACTCTCTGCTATGAGAAAAGAATCCAAGATCATGACTCATTAATCTTGATAACGATGCTGTTTTTTTCATAATTATGTGTTAATGTCTTGAGATCTGGAGATCAACTCTTTGCTATGAGAAAAGAATCCGAGATAATGAGAAGAGATCTGGAGAAAACAGCCTAAATGTACTCGTTATCAAAGGAAAACAGAGTCAGATAGAATGTATGCATGCATGCACACCAAAAAACGCAGAACTACATTTAGTCAGTCGTCCTTCTCAGTAAGAGGAACACAACCGAGGAACACATTTACCATCTGAAATTCGAGGATTTTAAGACACAACTATGAGTGCATTCACACCTGAGCCGTTTGGTCCGTTTGAAACGAACTCTGGCGGGTCGTTTGTTTGGACAGAGGCGCTGCTTGTCAACATGCATGGCAGGCAACTGCTTGGGGCCCCAGACCAGGGGGTTCATGAGGATTCACCAACTTAAACCAAAGCATTGACACCAAAATGTGCAAATTTTGCAACGAGAGTAGGCCATCTGACAGCACTCACTCTCATTGCTATGCTAAGAGCTGCATGCAATATTCCTGTGAAATCCAAAGTTTGTTCATGAAGAGACATAAAAAATAATTAAGAGTAATTATCCATCTACAGGACAGAAAAAAGGAATAGAAAAAAGAGGAAGACGAGTAAGTGTTGCAACACTGGCTGATATATTGGTGATGAACGCTGGTTTGAGGGCCCCCACGGACTCCAGCATCACCTCTGGGTTTGGGTTGGTGTGAATGCTCAAACGAACTCTGGAGCGGACCAAAGAACCGAACTCTGGTCAACTAAAAAACTCGCCGTAGGTGAGAACACATTCCAGACCAAACAATGGAACCAAACCGCAGTGCATTGTGGGTTGAATTTGGCTGTCTGAAAACAATGTCACATAGCTTTGCCAAGCGTGGCTAACTTTAGCATTGCTAACAACACCAGCCTTCAGGCCTCCTTGCAGGTTAACATCCACATGCCTGTGCTAAATGTGGTTTCACATCTCCGGTTGATCTGTCAGTTTAACCTGACACTGCCGACGTATGACTTTTTCTCCATTTTACAGATCAAAATACTGACAAACTGCGCCACGCTACGGGATGCCATTCTTCCACTATCCTGTTGTTTACTTCAGGGTCGTAGTGCAGCATTAGGCTGGATGGCAGGAGCCGCTGACCGAAGCTACAGCCACGCCTAGTGGTGGGTGACTATGGTACACAACATTTGTGCAGTGTGAAAGCAAACCAAACCAAAAGAAAAATGTACCACTTTTGCAACTTCACCCCTGAATCGAGTCCATCGAACTTGATATGTGAAAGTGACCTTAAACAGAAACTGAATCGAATCTGTGAGCATCGACCGCTTCCTCTTAAAATCCTCATTTTACTGTCCTCATTGGTCTGCTATGGTACTCCATATAAACTACAGCTGTTACAGAACTAACGTGAATCTTTGATCTTGAGCTCCTTCAGCTTGTAAATGTGAAAGAGTCTCTTTCAAACTCCCGTCATGCACAGATGTTTTCTGCTCTAAAGAGTCAACAGGCTGACAAACGTTGGCTAATGTCAGCTGTGAGAGGTGGGGATTGCATAACAATAAAGTAAATATTCAATTATTCAAGTTGTTGATTCAGATTAATTAGACTCCAGTCTGCTGAACCTGTGAGGTCGTTGCAGCATTTCAAAAGGCGAGCATTAAAACCTGAAATAAGCATCCTCTGATTGTCTTGAGTCCCGCTCTGACACGGCGAGGCGAGGCGGGAGGTGGCTGTAATTTCCTCATGAAGCTGAGGATTCTTCTCATGTCTGCGGCTCCACAGATAGTTGGACGTGTAACTGTGGTGTCGGAGCCAGCATCCATGACAAGTCCATCTGTGGGCCTGAATCTCAATTACCCAACAGAAGAGGGAGAAAAGGAAAGGAGGATCAGGGTATACGCTGGCCCAGATGGCCTCGAGACATTGCTCTTTGTGTGCCCTGATGGCACGGAAACTTCAACAATTCTGAAAACTGTTGATTTTCCAGCTTTTTAGAAGTTCCAACACAAAGCCGTCAAAACAGAAAACTTCCCCAAACATCACGCATGCATGCAACAACGAGCAGCTGATGGAGGACAGATGGTTGTTTTCTTTCAGCCGCTTCTTCTGCAGCAAACACAAAATGAGAAAGGTAATTACTCAGATTGATTACTCCATCTATAGATGTCCAGCATCTTTGGAAAGAGCATTTAGGGAAAGTATCTCTTCAAAAACTCTGGAACAATTCTCCAACTTGTGACTTTCCGTTGCAGCTGTTTGGGTTAAATTGGTTTTCTGACCTTTAAGAATCTGTGTGTTGAATTTAAAATACAAGGAAATATTGAGCTGTTTTCTTAACTACGATGTCACTAAACCCTAACAGATGTGAAATAAAGTAACATTGTAGAGAGCTTGACCAAAGATTGTATAAAAAGATGGACGGCACAACAGCTCCCTAGAAGTGAAGCTAAAACATTTGGCGCTCCCCCTACTGACTGGCTGCAGTATAGGCTTATAAGCTCCGCCTCCTCAATGTTAAAAGGTGGGACATTGGACAGACTATACAATCAGTATATAATATGGTTACATTTTTTATGAAATGTTTGATAAGTTATCATTAAGGCTGTCAGAGAAATAATGTTTTGATTGCAATTAATCCCTGAATTTCAATTTTTAATCACGAGATAAATGCCATCATTTCACATTTCAAAACTGGTTTTGTTTTGCTTTTATTTTGAATTGTGTATCGTCTAAGGCCCCGTGTCCACCTAGCATTTTTTGGGGGAAGAAAAGCGCTGGCTGTGCGTTTGGGAGAAAAGAATTCATAAAAGCGCTCAGAAAAAAACTCTAGGTGGGCCTAAGGGTACTTTACTCCTGTAAGGATAAAAGCTTTGTTTTATTTTGAAATGAAATAATGAACTTTCAGTAAATTGAAGGATAGTTCACGTTGCAGCAGTAATAACTTCATGTCTTTGCATTTCAAAGTAGCACAAAGTACTGACGCTGTTCATGACATGTAATCATTGCTATAACCGAAGATGTCTCGGTCTCGGAGCACAGCGCTGCACCTCAGGGATTCTAAAGTGAATTTCTTTCTGTATTTCCTCTCCGACAAAGTTCGGCCCTCTGCATCTTCTCACTCTGCATGTGATCTGTGTTTCTCCTCCTCCGCCTCAACATGCTGCTGTCAGGACTTTGTGCCTTCTTGGCCTGGTTAGAGGTGTTACATTAGACGAGAGTGTGCTCCTTGGTTGTGTTTTTGGGGGGCATTTGATGACTGGTGTGTGCGTGCGTGCGTGCGTGCGTGCGTGTGTGTGTGTGTAGAGGGAGTGTGCAGGAGCATATTGCAGCATGATTCACAGAGAAGTGGGTCAAAGTTTGTTTTGCTGTTTTCTTACAGCACAGTCATGCAGAGGAGGAATGAGGCTCCAGACAGGGTTATACACAGGACTGGCTTTGCTTTATACATTCTTTTAAGGCACTAATAAGAAGAAATAAGACCAGCAGAAGCTTCTCCTGTGATTAAAACAGGGGTTATATTCCACGTTTTTAAAACCCATATATAGGATGATATTTTTCCTGTGTTGACAAATCAACAGAAGTGAGGAAATCTCTGGTGATCCTGGTTGGATTCTGTTCCATGTTGGTCCAGAGCAGCACGATAACTTTGAAAGCTTCCTCCCATCGTTGGATCTTTTTCTCAAAGAGCTGGTAATGACGTCTCCAGGGACAGAGCTCTGAGGTAGTTTGGTGTCTTAAGGCTCTGCTAAGAGAGAGGACAATCACACATCCACATGTTCGCTGAGGGATGTGGACAAAACAGATGCAGATATTTAAACCCTGAAAAATCACATATAACCACATCAACACCACAGCAAAAACAGGTTTTACGCCTCGTTCACACTTTCCACGTATGCGACCGGTGTCCCTGATCAGTTACTAAACAGACGATGCCTCTAACCCCAAATTCACACATAATCCGTGCGCGCCGTGGTCTGTCACTGCCGCGGTTTTGCTTCGTTAGACGGCGCGTGCCCATCCTCACTGGATCCGTTTCTGAAACGTGAGCGCAGCAGAGCGCAGCCATGAGCAGCTGTATACACATCACAGAAGAACTACAAGATCACTTGGGAATAAGGAGAAAAACATGCAAACAACATGTTGCTTTGTCTTTCTGAGGATGATTTGTTGTTCACTCGGTGCCTGTTTTGAGTTAATGTTGATAAAGTGATGAAAAATACGATCGAAAGAAAGTCCGTATATTGTTTTATTTTGAAATTGACCGGATGCCCTGTGCGTTTTCTTGTCTGACTTCCTGTCCGGGTTGTGATATTCTGTTGCTTGATGCAAACCTGCAGCGTACTCCGTCGAAAATAGACTCACAGTGTATTTGAAAGGGAGCAGAGCGACGTGGTGCTGGTGGCACGCTCCAGAGACGGACCGCGGCGCCCGCTTTGTAAACATAGTGATTGACTAGAGTGGCAGCGAACTATGGCGTAGTGCGCGGTGCTGACGGACCGCAGCGCGCACAGCGTATGTGTGAATTGGGGGTTAATGTCCAACAAGGAAGGACATTTATTTACGGATGGATAGAAACCTGATAGAAACTATCTGAAGCCATGCGAGGAGGCTAGGGCAGCTGATAGGTTTTAACTTTAATCAATGTGTGTGTTTCCACCGGCTCCGCTGCGCCGCGTCTCAGCTCCGTCAGTCATGAGTCCTCCGCAGCAGATACACAAGGCTTCTATTTTTGCCAGACCGGAGCACGGCACATCAATTTACCACAGAGCGGATCGAGCGGGACAGGAAGTCAGACAACATTAAAACATCCGGTTTATTTTCAGAATAAAACACTCTGTTTTGACGGTTTGGAACAATGACCTTATGTGTTTATAAGGGTGTAATATGGTTTTATATCATATACATTGTATTATCTCGAGCTGATTCTGTAATTACCGCAGGACTCCAGCTGGCCAGCAGTGCTGCTCCGTTCTGCGCTCTGAGAACGCAGCATGTGGGTGTTGATAGACGAGGGAGCACAGAGCCGTACCAGAGCAGATCTGACTCGCATCGCAGACGTGTCTGGAGAAAGTTCTGTGCTAGTCATACAAACTCACTTTACAATCAACATCAACACCTGAATTAAAGGAAACAGTCTGTTAGCTGAGCTAGCAATCTGTCTACGGTCTCTCTGGAATCCACCGCAAAACGTTGAGGCACATTTTGGACAAAACTATTACGGAGGGGAGGAGTTTAGCAGCCTTACCAGATACCTTTGAGTTTCCTATAGGAATGAATGGACTTCTGATAAAAGAAAAAAAAGACTCAAAATGGACTCCAAGTTTGAGAAAAGTAATTTGCACAAGTCTAATGAACTTTTAAAACTTACAGAGAGCTTGTTCTAATTTACATTATTAACAGCGAGGCAGGAAACAGCCACAGAGGATTCATTTTAGCGCTCTAAGTGGGTCAGCAGCTCGGTGATAATTCGTCTGAATGCGACCTGTGTGAGAAACATGGGTCCAATCTGAGCAAATCAGGCTGCAATAATTGATGGAGTCAGGGCCGGAGTCCGCTGGGACTCTGAGGCTCTTTTGTTGCTGATGAAGACGAATTTATTTAACCTAACAAGGTTAGCAGACTGCCTGGGACTTAAGACATGAGAGGCAGTAATTAAAGTGTTGTTACTGACTGTCACACCTACAGTCCCTTACTTGCACACACACACACACACACATGCACACACATTAAGTGAAGTAGGAGATGGAGATTTTTTCTTGTCCAGTTGTTTCGTAATTGATGACAGCTGAAAGACTGCTTATTAGTTTTTTAAAGGAGCAATATGTAACTCTGACACCTAGTGTTCAAAATGGGTACTGCAGTGAGCTGTCTCCCCCCGCCCCCTCCTCTCTAGAGTCGATGCTCATGCAGGTTGCCATGTCACAGACACTGAAGCTTCAGTGTTTAGCCAGCACTACCCATACCATCATAGAGTGTCACAGCGACGTCTCTGATTGGTGGAGCACAGCGTTACCATGGCAATGTTTCCCGCTCCTCAACGCCAAACAGACTGGATAGTTCCGCTAACAGGCTAGCTAGTTAGTTAGCTAACACAGAAAGTATCAGTAACCTTGTTGTGCCGGAGTGAATGTCATTTATATATTCAACAACAAACTACAAGATATTTCAACACTTGCATTAACAGTATAAACACTATAACGACTTAAGTTACATTTAAGAAGAAGAGGGATCATTCGCAATGGATTGTGGGATGTGTAGTTCCATGACTCCAAAATAAATGTATGCACAGTCTTGTACCTTTGCCTTTTTTTTCAATTTTGTTTAACGTCGTTTTTTAGCCGAATCAAATGTACTTTAGTCATGAGTATTGGAGTAGCTGGTTGTCATGGTTACAGGCTTCAGTCTCTTGATAAAGGGATTTTGTGAAATGTCGATAGGAGGATTTGAACGGGGAAATGTACTCCTGTAACCAGAGCCGCTGAAAAAGTGGGCGGTCACTGTTGAGCTCTATATCACAAAGCACAGGAAGCATTTTTTTGTGTCGGTTTCTTCATGCTTCACACACATGAAGTGAATAGTTTAACCTTTAAATGCTTATTTATTGTATACTTTGCTGAGCTACTGTGAGGGCTGTTCTACGTGTCCACTCCCTCTGTGACACCTGTACGTGTGGCTCACGTGGCTGTCATTTGAATCTACATGTTTTTCACTGCTAATCTCTCATCCATCACGCAGAGCCTGGGGCCCTCCACTCATATATCCGTCAGCAGTGACAAGATGGATGAGAGTCCCCCTTCTCCTCCTCTCACACTCCCTTCTTTTCTCTCTCTCTCTCTCCATAATCCCGTACTCTCATCAGTCATTTCACCCCGGTCTCGAGAGGCAGCTCGGACCCTGATGGCGGAGTAATGATAGACCTGTTTGTATGCTCCCCGCGTTTCAGTATGCAGAGATACATAATAGGGAGTTATTTTCCCAAATGGCACCTGATTTTGTTGAAATCCTGCTCTCTGTATTTCTCAGATAGTCTGCTTTATAAACAGTTTCGAGCCAACACACACACACACACACACACACACACACACACACACATTAAACAAATAGTTAAGGTGAAACTTTTATTTTTTTAATTTTGTGTAGAAAAAGAAAACTTAGCAACCAGATCAGGGTCAGGGATAAAGTAGCAATCAGTAAGATCTGTAGTGAATTAAATGATAAAATGTGACTATATCATCAGACATTAAGGAAACATGCTATGTTCAAGTGCCCTGGTTCAGATAGAATTTGGACTGCAGTACCCATTTTAAACACTAGGTGTCAGAGTTACAATTTGCTCCTTTAATCGTTTCAAATTTGACCTTTTGGCTCACAGGACTTTAGCCCCACTGCAATTCTTGCGTTTTATAATCCTGTGTTTTACTTTGTGAACTGACTGTCCAAGTTATAGTTAGTATCTGAAGGAAACCACCAAAAAAAAGTCTCTATTTGAAAGGTTTTGGTCTTTGGCCATTAGGGAATTACACAGGGTTGAATGAACGGATTTAAAACTTGAGGTAATGCAATGAGGACCGTGTCCTGACCTCCCAGGACTGTCTTTAACACTTCCTGCCTGCAGGGCACAGAGCGTGACCATTAGACAATACCAAGGACAATAATTACCTTTCTTCTCCTACCTCCTGTTCCTGTGAACGTGTGACATATTTGTTTCATGAAGCGCCTCGTACTTACATACACAAACGTACAGAATGAAATACATTTCTGAGTCAACAGCAGACGTCTTTCAAACAAGGTCACCTCCATCCTCCACAGGATCTTTAGGAGCTCTTTGATCCTACACAGTTGCATTAAGTGATGCTGATGACATAATGATGCATTTGGCGATGCTACTGGAGCTGTAGAGATGCACTTAAGGGACCTGACACAGTGCCGGAAGGGTATTAAATATGAACACTGCTGTATTGCTAAAAATAATGACATTCCCATTTACAATCTAAGATATCGACGTGGGTTCAGGTCTGAGGACACACGCACACACACACAGCTCTTACATTAGCAGTGCTGTTACACACTGTAATTGTTGTGTTCATGTCACTTTAAAGGTTTCATGACAAATTTAAAAGGACATTTTGTTCAGGACTTTGAAGCATACGGCCTGTGGATGTTAGTACAGTGAGTGAATAAGTCAAAAAAAACGCCTCCTCCTTTCTCCCTTCTCCCCCTCCTCCCCGTCTACCCTTTTCATACTCTCTCTGTCGCTCTATATTTTCCATCTTTTAGAATAATTACTACATCTCAACAGGCTTCCCGTGTGTCTCTATCAGCCGAGGCTCCTGCGCTGTCTTACTGGATGGATGTTTTTTTTCCACCCTCTCTATCAGTTCAATAGTTTTCCATTTTATAAGGTTAGCGCTGACGCAGATTGAAATACATTGCAGTGGCTCTCCAAATCCAATTGCGTGTGTCCATCTTTTTTTTCCAGCCCTCACGCACAGACAGAAAGGGATTCATAATGTCTGATGCTTTTATCTCCGCTGGAGTTTTAACCATAACTGAAAAGCTACGTGTTACGCCTCTCTAAACGCACATCCACTCGGGTGTTATCTACCTTCCTTTTCTCTTCATCCCATCCACCTGACTCTGCCCGCTCCCTTGAGGCGCTCTCGGCTTAGCGAGGAACAAAATATGTAAAATTGGAGACCCGCTTTTACGGTTCTGGTTTTTTGACATCTTGTACCGGCCCTAACAAGCTCCTTTTTGCTGTCAAAATTACTTTACCATGCATGTCAACTTCAGTATTTATTCAGAGAGACGTCGCAGACAATAAACTGGAGCAGCGGCTCTCCCAGACTTTCCTAGAGGATGGACTGTTATGCTAAATGGAGCTGTGTTTTGTCATTGTGTGGCCTTTTCAGGGCAGGAGAGCAATACTCAGCTTGATTAAGATGTAGGTAACTGCTGCACTAATCAGCGCTCTTTCCTCACCTCCCCCCCCTCCTCCTGCTTTTCAGTCGTTCCGTCTTCGTTCTGAACCTGAACTTCTCCTCTTCCCTCCCCTTTCATTTGAGCCCGGGCCATTATGGCAGACAGTGAGTTAATGAACAGCAAATGGGAGAGGAGAACGGTATTAATCATCTGTGGGCTGCCGTGTGCTCTATTATCATTCAGCTTCTTTCATCTCGCTGTAACCTTTCTGCTCCCTCCACCTCGTCTCCTGCTCATCGCCTGACGCCTGCGAGCGCTTTCAGGTTCGCCCCCAGGTGATCGAATATTTCTGGAACATTAAGAAACGTTTTACGGGAGAGTCAGGGAATCTGATAAGGTGTCTTGGGATGTCTGGAAATATGGAAAAATGTTACAATTAGTTCTTTAAAATCTTTAAAATGGACAAACTGAAATGTGAAGTATTTTTAGATGAAACCAGACGGCTCATTTCTGCAGACTCGATGAAGCTCTGCAGTATGAAAAAAACCCATAATGGAGACTAAAGTAAAGCTGGTGGTGTTACCGTCTACTTCACACGCACAAAGTGATTATAAATACACTATTAAAATGTTCATCCAAAACGAGGACTTGATATTATTTAATTACTATTATTTAAACTATTTGTGTTTCGGCAGGAAGGAAATAATTCATATTTACTTTAAAGGTCACATATTCTGTAAAATCCACTTCCCCATGTTCCTCTAACACTAACATGTGTCTCTAGTCTGTCTACAAACCCCCCAATGATGAGAAAAGTCCATCCTCTCCGTCTTTTGCCTGCTCCACTTTTCAGAAAATGTGTGCTCAAACAGGCCATTTGGAGATTTTCCCTTCATGACATCACAAAGGGCAGTAACCCCTCCCCCAGGTGGGTGACACTCCCACAGCTAGGTGTTTGTTCTGCCCTCTGAGTCTGCCTTCTCACCGTAAACAATAGGGCATGGAGCGAGAAAGCCCGAGCCAACCGAGCCCTTCCAGAGAGGGGCGTGGTCAGACACAGCTCATTTACATTTAAAGCTACAGACACAGAAACAGCCTGTTCTGAGCAGGGCTGAAATAGAGGGGTTTAAAGGTGAATCGACAGAGTCACAGAGTGAATCAACTGCATTACTGAGCTGTGTATGCTGAGCAGGTGAATCTGCGTGCTGCAGGCTGCAATCAGACAACACTCGACTCTAAACGTTGTCCTGTAAGTTCTCAAAGTTTTGTGATAAGCGATGATCTGCTCAGTGCAGCAGAACAGAGGGCCCTTTTTCCTCAAACGCTTGACAGGACTTACACCTTCCCTAAATGAAGTCAACGTTGAAATAAAATAATAAATAAACATGTAAAACTGATTCACTGACCTTTGATACCAAACACAACGACGACGTCAGCACCTTGTTGGACAAAACACAAAACAGATTTTGAGGTGATAGTAAGAGCCTTGAAAGGAAAAGATAATCACGGTAAATGATCAGAGATAAAACAGAGGTGTAGCTCAGTGTTGGAGATGAGAGCTTTTTATTCCTTCATTGCAGCTGAGAGCAGAGCAGACTTACAATCAATAGTCAAGGATGTTGGCCGTCTAGGAGGGCCGCTCTCACTCTCATCACCAAGGTCCTTCAGAGCTGGATTTAATACTCAGCCCTCGGTGTGTGTCCGCATGTGCGTGTGTGTGAATCAAACCTGCTCACCTCTGTGTGTGTGTGTGTGTGTGTGTGTGTGTGTGTGTGTGTGTGTGTGTGTGTGTGTGTGTGTGTGTGTGTGTGTGTGTGTGTGTGTGTGTGTGTGTGTGTGTGTGTGTGTGTGTGTGTGTGTGTGTGTGTGTGTGTGTGTGTGTGTGTGTGTGTGTGTGTGTGTGTGTGTGTGTGTGTGTGTTTGTGTGTGTGTGTGTGGGAATGTAGCCCGCCGGCTCTCCATCTCTGGGCCGTAGAGGTGAAGGACTGGGTCGGGAAAAAGAGCGAGGGGGCCTCAGGATGGACGTGATCCCGCTGCTAATGATGCTGAGCAGACTCAGACCAGACCAGTCAGAATCTATGGTCCTGATCTTGTCCTTAGTTAGCCTGCACCTCATCCATAAATCCTCTGGCATAATGACATCCTCAGTATATCTTCCTCTTGTGCTGTAACATCTGTTTCTTTCACTTTTTGTTCTCGTCTCCGACCGGCACTGCTGGTCCTAAATATGAAGGACTCATACGTCTCAACTCACAACAACTCGCTCTTCCTCTTTTGTGTCCTTTGATTGTTCCAACCTGATCGTTCTTTGTACTTTGCCAGATTTTTGTCACGTCTGCCTTCATCGGCTGACCTTGCCCCAGGAACATCCCTGAAGATTTATCCCGGCGCATCCTAGAGATTTATCTTGTGACGTAACTTAAAGTGATGTACAAACGTAACTCATTTGAACCTATGAGAACCAGAAATCTTTTTCCATTCTAGTTTTGGTGCCTACACCAAACCAAACTGGGAGAGTTCACAACCTTCATCACCTAGAAAGACTTTCTTCTCTCCTCCTATGTGCCTTTTATGTTGGTACTGTTTCCATGCAGGCATGGGGCCATCGTGTAATCTTAACTCACTTAAGGGCCGCTGACTAAATGCTGTAAAAGGCGATAATTTCATGTATTTCTGTGGGGTTGAGTTGTTCCGAACACAATCAGAACAGCTTATTTTAATCATGGAGGTTTCTGCATGTGCTCGTTTTAATGGACATTATTCGTCAGGGACATTTGAGGACAGGCGGGTGTTTCAGCATAATGTTCTAAATTATCTGAAATGTCAGCAGGATTTATGGATGTGGATAAAGATGGGCTTTTGCACTTAATCTCACTGTATTGAAGTGTAACAATGGCTGTGCAGCTTTCAGTCTTTTCTGCCCCGCCAGCAGAGAAACACATGGACAGCAGGTGATCAGGCCTGAAAGACCCAAAGATGCCTCTTTCTTTTTTTCTTAAAGTTGTTTGTGCAAAAGAAAAACATGCACGTACACTCGGTAAACACATGTTGGAATAAAAGGTGAACCCCGCTGCAGTGTTACCTTGCGTCTGTTTCTTACCACCTGCTGACATCAGAAACAATCTGTTTCTGAAGCTGTCGCCTCCTCCTGTGAGACACTCGGAGGAGTGCGGTGCAGACGTGTATCGCTAATGACAAATGAAGGACAGGACGCTGTTCGCTCCGCCCGCTCCTCCTCTGCATCATACCTTCAATCTCCTGGAACAAAATGGAGGTTATTTTTCCTTCAAGGTTCTGTCACTGTCAGAGTTCTCCCTCCCACATTTCTGTGTTCTGCATCTTTACACCAGCGACACAAAGTGCATAAGTAGTCCTTTGAGAGGAGGTAAACAGCTAGAGGAAGCATTCATTATATTCTGGTGACAGGGATTCATTTCACATGTGAGGAAGATCTGGCTTAAGGGAAAGCTATCTTGGGCAAAATGCAGACATTTGCCAAAAGCTGTTTTGCCTTCAGTGCTGCGCTTCATGTGCAGGGAGAGTCTTCCTGTGCAGTACAGTGCATGTGAAGTGTCAGCACTTTGCAGAATATACAGTCCCTCTCCATAAAGGAAGGCTTGAAGATCACAGGGAGGCTCGCTGCTCTTGATGTTTGCTTAGTTCTGCCTTTTTTTTATATATTTTTCCTCATCTCTGCATGGTACAGTTGACTGCAGTCCTATCCCACTTCAGTCGCAGAGGATACTTAGCTCTGAATTAGGACTCTGAGTAGGTCGCACTTCTGTCATAACATGCAGCTTTTAAAATGAGAACAAAAATGAAAGAACTTAACAGGCTGTAATTATTTTCTAATGACATAAAAAGCATTAATGTCCTCTCCTATCACTTGTGTTTATACAGAAGAGGATTAATAGGCTCTCATTGTGTGATGCTGTAAGTTAGACGGCTTATTCCAGAGTAAATTCATATAATAGCAGAGCAAGACAGCCTGGATATTAAACGGGGAAAGCCCTAGCCTACACTTTTAGTTTAAGCTATTTTAAATGACAACATGCACAGTATCTGTATGTTGGATTTTAGAAAGTGCCGAATAATGCAGCTGCAGCTATGAAGAGAGAAACAGGAACACGAATGCAGCATTTGTTTTATGTCACATGTTGCAGGCGGTGTTTTAATGTATCTGGAACGCAATTTCTTTGTCTGTGATGATGATTATTTAACACTGATTATTAAAGCACTGAAGCTTCAGTGTTTATCCAGCTCTGCATCGGTCTGTAAACCTTTCTGCGTTCTAACCTCTCTCCATTTTTCAAAAGCATCTCCAATATTGATCCTAGTTTGAGCACGTTTCTGCTCGTGGAGCTTATTAGAAACATGCAGAGGCTTTTTAGGTCGGGTACAATCACTTCTATCTGAACCAGTTCTCTTGCCCGCTTCCATCGCTGCAACACCTGTTGGTTTGACCTGATAACTGCTCTCATATCTGGCAAACCGAGGGGCGTCCAAAACGGCCGTGTGGGGGTGCCTGAAAACCGCCTACCTTCTCTGGTCCAAACAAATCCAGACCATTCAGGACCAGAATCTAAAGTTAGAAGGAGGACATACTGGCTGCTGCATTGTTGTCAGAGAAGCCAGCACTTCAACATAGCATGTTTCCTTAATGTCTGATCATAGAGTAAGCTCACTTTATCATTTCACTCACTACACATCTTACTGTTTGGTCCTTTAAAGTTAACACACATCATTCAAGTATGTGCACTTTGGAAGAAACACTCGTGTAGCAACCTGCAACTTACCAACCTAAGATTGACTCAAAACCAAGGGGACGATCTTTGTTCCCTCACTTTTATAGTTTTATGTTCATTTTTGTACCAAAGACTCTCTGAGGGAAGGTCTGAGTAGTTGCCAGTGTGTTAAACAGGCAGTGCTACTTTTAATCCAGAGTTTTGCCTCTCAGGTGACATACAAAATGCATCGCACACACATAAGACGGACCTCCAGACTTATTGTATGCTAAGTAACATCAGCCTTGAAAGCTTAATGTTCCTTGTTAACTCCATTAACTTCTCCTTATTGCAGACCACTTTTCACCATTTTGGACCTACTTGGAAATGACTGATGTAATCCTCCAGAAAAGCAAAGAAAGATGACTCTTTTGTTGTAGCAATGTTTCCATGACTACTTCTGTTTGTGCAATGTTATCATAACCCAGAAAGAAAGAAAGCAAAAGCTGCAAAAATAAGTCACGTAAGTAAAAAAAAAAAAAGACTTCCAGCGCTGCCTCTGACATCCATTGTAGGCCGGGCTGCAGTCTAGGCAGAAATGAGTCTTTGATGTGTCATGAATGGGGCTGAGATCAGACATGTTGTCAGATATTAACGCATCAGAACTAATTTTAGCTTACATTAGCTTTCAGCAACACAAGATGTGTCCACTCTGTACACTCGACACCATTAAGAGTGAATTTAACACGCCGCATTCAGAAAACGTAAAGAAAGAGGCTGACGTGCAGTCTTCCAGCACGTTAATGTGTTCAGCCGGATTATCAGCAGAGAGGCAGGTTGATAAGAAAACACTGTGTGTGAACATACTGTACAGCCCTGTGGCTAACACTGAAGACAGTGTCAGCTGTGAAGCATCCTGCTCCGCCCCTCATTAATGAAAGTGAGGGCTTTTATTCACATGAACGTGGGTTTGAGAGAGGGGGCACGTGCTGGGGTTTAACTTACTCTCAGATGAGTTTGCATCTACAGAGCAGATTCAGCTACACCTGCAGTAACACAGGATGTGCAGCTGAACATGAGCAGTCTCTCAGTTATTCCTCTGTGACTCCTGGAGAATAAGCGCAAACTAACAAAAACATTTTTTGGGCTCATCTTAAATTCAAAACCAATGCAGTTCATCTTTTCCAGCGTCCTGGGCTCAAAAAACATCCTCATTGTCAGCTGCTTTTATCGCTGCACTCACAGTGCTCTCAGTTAAGAATAGTTCAAGATGTAACTTCCCCCTCACTGACCAATAAAAATCAAGAAAGGGTGGGACTCAGATATCAGCTTTGGCTGAGGACGTAATCAGTCCCTACATTATAATTTCCAGGTCAACAGCTGCTGCTCATGCCAGCACTCGATTCCTTTACATTGTTTTTATGTGATATTTCCTTGAATAGCAAACGTGAATCATAGAGAGCTTTTTAAAAAAGACAGAATGGTCACTACTGAGGGAAGCAGATGCACCGTGAGAAAACTCTCTTTGCCATCAACAGTAAGCGCCGAGGAGAAGCGCTCTGACATTGAGGTTGTGGGCGCTACTAGCACAAAAAGCCGTTTCTGCTGTAGAGGAATCAGTGCAGGTGACTAATAAACACAAAAATACCCGGAACCCACCTGCTATTAATCAGAGTTCTAAATCTTATGAAACTGTTTGCCCAATCCACATTTATATGACTGCATGGGCAGCACAACGAAACATGACAACTGTGGCTGAACAAGACGTGACGAGAACACGCGTGCAGCTGAACACATGCGTCAGCCTCTTCTCCAAACTGAATACATCTTTAGGATCAAAAACATAAACACGGTCTTTATCAGTAAATAAGTCTGAGTCCTCCTCTCAAATTCCCAAGTCCAAAAGCAGTAAATGCTCAAGTCCGAGTCCGAATCATTAGTGCACGAGTCTGAGTCGAGTGAAGAGCCTGAAAATCAGGGGATGGAGTCCAAGTCGGGTACTGTTGTGGACTGTATAAAACATGGACATCCTTTGGTGTCTTAAGAGGCATTTTGAGGCCTAACAATGGGGGTTGCCATATTGGAAATGTTATCTCAACCTAACTTTGGATCAGTCTAGAAACCTTCAGAGGCGGAGCTGATGTAGACCTTAAGCCTCCTCGCAAACAGCTACGACACGTCCACCTGTCAATCAACCCAGTCACCCCCACATTTATGCAAATGTGTGAATAATTTTAGACTTCAACAAATCAAAACAGATGTATTAAAAACAATCCCTTTAGAGCGTTTAAACAAATAAAGACCAGCTTATGAGACCAAACGTGTACCAGAGTGGTTAGAATTTAAATATAGGGACTGATGGTTTTTTGGCTGAAAGCAGCCTCAAGTGGACACTCCAGGAACTGCAGTTTGTTTGCACTTCTGCATTGGCTTCATTTTTCAACATTGGAGGTTGCAGCTTGAGTCATACTCGGGGTCTTTTCGTCATCTCTCCTCATGGAAATAGGCTACAACACTCCCACAGCCGACTGGAATCATTTGTAAAGATATGTGAAGAGAAACTGACAAATACTATCAGGACAGATCCAAAAACCAACACATTAGTCATCCTTCCTGATGCTGCAGCCATTTGGCCTTCTCTGCTGTTGCTGCAGATTTCCTTCAGCGTGGACGCAGCAGAGTGTGGCAGTCTTCAAAATATTCACAGGGTTTTGCTAATTTAGCATGTAAACAACATATGCTGCTCTGTCAGACTGCGGCGAGGCATAAAGAGCCTCTGTCGTCAACCTCTGTTGTAGTCTCAGTGTTTTCTTTAAGGCAAATTGTTTACCTACCTCTCTCTTTGCTCAGCGGCGTGCAGAGCTAATGAGAGACACGGGGGGGTGAAGATTCAGCAGGGAGGCAGGCAAATGTGACCTTTTAAAGCACACCACTGTCTCACTGTCTCCATAATGCTCCATGCTTGGCTCCATCCGTCTCCGAGTGTGTGTGTGTGTGTGTGTGTGCGTGTGTGTGTGTGTGTGTGTGTGTGTAACCTCTCCTCACAGGCTGTGCTCGCGCTCTACAGGTTGGGGGTTAAAGATGTGGGTGGGGAGATGCACAGAAAGGTCATAGCCATGCTGATGGAGAACGGTGAATATGCTTAAAGAAATGTAGTTTATATTAAGCTCTAGTGAGTGAAACACAGAAAGACATCCAATCGATCCATTTGTGTTTGTAAGAGAAACTGAGTATCCCATTAGTGCCCGGACTTCCTCTGTTCTGCCCCAGCTTTTGACCTACCACCTCCCTCTGACCGCGCCTCGTTCTCCCGTTAACCCTTCACTGCTGACCCTGGTGCTAACAAGCTCACTCACCGGTGGTAATGACGGTCCTGACATGTGCTCCTCAGCAGAGGGCAGATGCAGAAGTAGCCCTGGGCAACTCCAAGCCAACTCCCAGCACTTCACTTTTTAATTACTTCAACTGCACTCGGCTACAGAGTGCTGCTCTGCCAAGTTTGACAAGGTCGAAATCTTCGTGCTTTTTAGTTTGCAAAATTAAAGATGTCATGGACTCTTTTAATGCTTAAAGAAAACGACCAATCCATGAAGATTCTGTTTTCCTCCTCAGATCTTAATTCATGTCAGGGAGGAAAAGCTTCTTAAGATTCACTTAGACGATCCATCACTGACGCTCTCCGCTGAATTCTAAATGTTTTTATTGGCTGAGCAGCTCCTTCAGGCAGCCTGAGACAGGTTTCGTTGTAGGTTTTACAGATGGACCCCCCTGGAGCTGACGGTAAACACACACCGCACTGAAAATGATTTATTGGAATCAACGATGAACTCTATGAAAGCTAAAGACTGATGGTTCATATAGAGCTGCATCTTTGAATAGAAGTATCAGCAGGCAGGTATCACTGGGACTGACCTTTATCACTGATCAGAACAGTGGTGCTGCATGATTCTGCATGTTCCTCACTCTGTCTAAGCTTTAAAATGAATGGTATTAGCATTAGCGTCAGTGTGCAGGGCTTCACTGTGATTAGAATTTCAAAAACAAGCAGCCAAGAAAGAAACAAGCACCATTCAGGTAGACGCTCAAGATGGAGCTTGTAGGAAAGATTTCATATTTTCAATTTTGGACATTTGAATTTTCACTTAGTGATTAACATAAGGGCTGCAGGGTGTTGCAGTGGTTAGCGGCTTTGCCCCACAGCGAGGAGGCTCCTGGTTCGAAGCTTCCCAGCGTGTAACTTAGTCTGGTCCAGTGAGCAGGCTGAAGAACTGATGCTCAAACATTTCTGTCTGGTCGCTGCTTTTATTTCAACCATCAAAAAAAAAATGTAAATGAAGGAATGATGTCAGACATTTAGCACCCGTTAATGTTTAAGAATCTGCAGTTCTATGAACAAAGTGAAGTTTACATGGAATAAAACCACAATTTTCCAAGAAAAAAGGGGAACATTGGAACCCCGCTATTCACCATTTGCCAATTTGTAGTCACTCTATCACAAGTGCCTGTACGCCATCAGTTTGCAGCGCGACGTGAGCAGCCTGTCCCCACTCTTCATTTGTCACACTTACGAGTAAAACCTTGAGAGTGCAGCGTGCTCTAGCAGCCCTGCAGGAACTGCACTTCAGCACAGATTAAAAGATTGATGACTGGAGTCAAGAGAAAATGAGCAAAACACAAGATTTCCATTTGACTCCACAAGACTCGGCTTGAGTTTGGCATATGGCCTGGACACATCCACCTGCGGTTGGTGTCTTTGGCTGATTCCTGCACTTCTCTGAGTGTTGGAAAGGTTTGCAGCCCCTGCCTGGGTGGCGATAAAACCCCCCTGAGGTCTGAAGAATAATCTAGAGAGCATTTAATTTGGAGTTCAGGGTTAAGTTCTTGGTTAGACCGGCGGCCCCGTGTCTTTGTAAGCTCTCCATTAGACTGACGTGGCTCTTTGAGGGTGTGAGTAAACAAGGTCATGTTCTCCTAACAGGACAAAAATATCACTAATCCTCTTTCCCACAGCTTTCAACAATTTCCTTAATTTAAAAAACATCAAATTCTGTTTGTGCATTCGACCTTAAATCACTGCCCAGAGAATTAAAAAAGCCCAAATTTAATCTATGGTCCTTTTCTCTCCACGTGTTGATGAAAGCTGAAATGACTTTCTTTCCGCCCTTTTCTATCTCTCAGTTCCTCCTCTCTGCACTGTCACTGTTAATTGCTTCCCCTGCACCTGCACGCTCTTGATTTCCACCTGTCTTATTGTGTGATGTGATTAAAATGTAAAACGCTGCAGAGGATGGCGCTGCTGCGACGCTCGCCTCCTCCATCATTCCTTATTGCGCTGGGCCTGGGCTGTTTGCAGGCAGCACTTTGGGAGCGTGTGGCGAAGATTGAATGATTCTGTGGCTTAGCGTGCTATTTCCTCTAATGCACGGCGGGCATGAGGGCTATCGGGGAGATTAATACTGGTTTGGGTTGTTTGTAACACTGGCATTTATTCTCTCCAAAGTCGCAGCCACCGGAGGGCACTTCTTCATTCCAGCCCATGCCAGGCCTGTTTACCCATCAGCTCTCTGCTGCCGCGTCCCTTCCTCGAGTGTCTCTCTGCCTCCTCTGCTTCAAATGTCCGTGTTTGCAATACTCCCGTCTGATCCCCCCTCTCTTTCATCTTTCCCTCCTGAAATCTTGTTACTTGTCTTCGCCTTCAGCGCCCCGTGCAGCCTGATCTTTGGGAGAATGCATGAAATAGTGAGAAGAAGTTCAGGAAATCTAATAAGGATTCTGTATTTCACTACAGCGCCTGGGAGAGTGTCAATTTTGTTTCCTCCAGTGTGTCAAAATAAAAAAAACTTTGCACATCCATTTTATCAGACAGGTTCATAGGAGAGTTATGTGTCCATCTAACACTTAAAGGTAAACTCTTGCACACTGTGTAACTTGTAAACAAACATTTAATGTCAATGTTTCAGTACTAGACCTTCATCAGGCAAACAGTTTGTTAAAACAGTTTGGAAATCTTAAATAGGAAGTGGTTACAAGACTGCAGCCAACCATCATCGTGACGTCGGCTCTGAATCAACAAACAAACATCAGCTCCCTGATTGAGAGCACACACAACAAAACAACTGCTGAAAACCTCAGAGGCAGATTTAAATAACATGTTGATTAATGATTGTAAAGGTGACATATTCTCCTCCTCATCAATCAGTGTAAATAAGTCTCAGAGCTCCCCTAAATCCACTCTGATCCTGTATTTGATCATGCCTATAAACCCCTCTATTTCAGCTCTGCTCAGAACAAGCTGTTTCTGTGTCTGTAGCTTTAAATGTAAATGAGCTGTGTCTGACCACGCCCCTCTCTGGAAGGGCTTGGGTGGCTCGGGCTTTCAAACACCTAGCTGTGGGAGTGTCACCCACCTGAGGGAGGGGTTACTGCCCTTTGTGATGTCATGAAGGGAAAATCTCCAAACGGCCTGTTTGAGCACACATTTTCTGAAAAGTGGAGCAGGCAAAAGACGGAGAGGATGGACTTTTCTCATCATTGGGGGGTTTGAAGACAGACTAGAGACACATGTTAGAGTTAGAGAAACATGGGAAAGTTTATTCTGAACTAAATAACCGCTGCAGAACTGACATGTTAGTACTCTAAGAAATCATTTGTAACATACAATCCCCAACACTGGAGATAAACTCAAGTGTACTACATCTATTTTTATGAGTTGGAGTGATATGGTAACTGAAGATTGGAGTGAGCACACGTCTCTGTCAGCTCTGTGACTTATGAGATGTGGAAAACACCTCATCAAAAACAGCCTCCCTGCCTCCTTCATCTGCACAGTGCGCCGCTGACGTGCAGAGCGATGCCTCCTCTGAATGAGTAAACAGCAGCGAGGCCCGGGCTGACTTTTAATTCACACTGCTGAGTTAAATAAACTTGTCTGTGGAGGTGGAGGTGTCAGCCATGTCTCAGCACACCGGTGGGCCCAGAAGATGTGGAATCAGTTCCACACACAAACCCCCCGACCCAGAATCGTTGTGTTCATTTTCATTTCCCCCCCAACCCCTCCCCACAGCAAGACCTATTTCTTTTTGCAGAGCAAGCATCCCGCAAATTGTATTTCCCCCAGAAAATGAATTTTGGGAAAGTTCAAGGGTGCCATATATATTTTGTTCTCCCCATGGTTTCAATTTGTGCTCATACTTTCCTGAGTGCTGACACGGGGGGGGGTTTAACGTCCGGGCCGAGTAGAAGAGGCATTAAATCCCCCCGCAGTGTTCTCATCAATCAAGTGTTTAGGACCCGTCAGATGGAAACATGTTCACAGATTTCACTCAATATAACCTCACGCACGGGGAGCACTTACTGCACCTTTACGACATTTTGAGGAGAACATATTAAAAAAACATACAAATACATAAAAGCTGACGCTGACATTGAAGTTCATTGTGCAGTAATAATCGTTGTAACTTCGGCCTAGTCCACACGTAGGAGGGTCATTTTGAAAACGTTGCTTTTTCTGTGCGTTTTGTTCCTTTCATACACAAACTGCGTCTTGGGTCACTGAAAACGCACCTTTGGGGCGGCTGTGGCTCAGCTGGTAGAGGCGGTTGTCTCTCAACCGGAAGGTCAGGGGGTTTGATCCCCAGCTCCTGCAGCTAAATGTCCGATGTGTCCTCGGGCAAGACACTTAACCCCAACGTGCTCCCGCTGCTTCGTCTGCAGCGTGTGAATGAGTGTGAACGGGATTCGTTTCTTCTGATGGTCACTTTAAATAGCAGCCTCTACCATCAGTGTGTGAATGTGCAGGTGTGACCTGCGGTGTAAAAGCGCTGTCAGAAGACTATAAGCGCTATACAAGCTCAGTCCATTTACCATTTACGTTTTGACAAACTTCTTCCAGGGTGAAGATTTTCAGAAGCAGAGTTTTGGGCTCGTAAGTTAACGTCACGTTGTGCGCCGGGTTCTCCTCCGTATGACGTCATTGTGCAACGCTGTCACTTTTGTTAACATGAGATTAATGCAACGGCAGACGCAACCAAACTAGCACTGGTGGTGTTAATGTCGCTACAATAAAACTTCAATTAACAGCCCAGGCTATAAAATGACCCGGCCTTTATTTGGAACAGGCGTCGATATGAGACGGGCCTTTAATTATTTTCAAACACAACTCGCGAACAGCAAAGACGGTAAGACTGCAGAATTGTAAATTTGCACTCGTAAGAATATTTAAATGTGTCCAAAAATTAGGATATCGATATTTGTTCTTACTCTGTCCATACCAACCTGCTGCACTGGAGAGAGGGAGACACCCTTATTATATTTTTGATCCACAAACTGATCCACACTACATGCGAAGGGGCCTCTAATTGAGAGCTGCCTTAATTTGTCAAAATGGGCGGCAACAGCAGGCTAGTAAAAGGGACTGGGCCTTTACTTGGGATGTACTTTTATTTCAAGTTTTACGGTAACATACACAGTTACCCTCATTACCCACATACTCCGTGTACGCCGCGGTCCGTCAGCACAACAGTTTTGCTCCGTCAGACGGCGTGCGCCATGCCCCACTGGATCTGTTTCTGGAACGTGAGCGCAGCAGACCGCAGCCATGATCAGCTGTACACACATCACAGGAGAACTACGAGATCACGCGGGAATAAAGAGAAAAACCTGCAAACAACATGTTGCTTTGTCTTTCTGAGGATGAGTTGTTGTTCATTTGGTGCCTGTTTTGACATCATGTTGATAAAGTGATGGAAAATACGATCACGAGTCCGTATATTGTGTTTTATTTTGAAATTAACCGGACACTCGTGCGTTTCCTTGTCTGACTTCCTGTCCGGGTTGTCATATTCTGTCCAGCTTGACGCGTGACTCCAGCATACTCTGTTGTATTTAAGCGAGATGGACCACGACACCCGCTGCAGAAACACAATGATTGACTAGAGTGGCAGCCAACTACGGTGTAGTGCGTGGTGCTGACGGACCACTGCGCGCACAGAGTATGTGTGAATTGGAGGTTACTCTCCCGGACTAATTGGAAATTGGCAGATAGGATGACCTTGCTCTCCAGTGACCCCTAAATGTACATTTCAAACAGTAATCACCTTTGTTTACTGGCAGGTAAGGACGGCGTTGACGGCTATGAGTTTCTGCAACGACTATAAACTGCAAATCTGGAGTTGGAACATGAACTTTTCCTCCTACCTCTGTGTAAATGCTCGCAGTGTGAAAAGACCTGACTATGTCTGTCTCTGTTTGCAGAACCTGAACCTTATAAGTAATTCCCAGTCTTCTGCTGGGAGCAGAGAGCAGCAGGAAGGTTCATGGTCAGACTTGAATCCTCTGACTAAAAAATGTCAGTGGACAGGACATGATGAGAGAGCCGTACTTATCCGACAGACCGAGAGAGAAATCAGACTCGCAGGGATACGGTGAAGAAGATGAGGTGATTAGTAATGAAAGAGAGCTGACAGAAGCGAGGACGATTCTTCCCCTCCCCTCTTCCATGAAGGTTAACCAAAGCAGCATACACATCCGTCTAAATGTGCCCCGTCTGCCTTTCCGTCTTCCTCTTATGTATTCCTCCCACTTGTGCGGTTAATTGTGTGGTGGATTGCATGAAGAATTTTAGTGCTACAAGGATATTTTCCATCCTCTCGCGTAGAGCAGACAGTGTGAGTCATGCCTCTGCAGTTTGGCCCTAACCCCCTGTGTTTGTAGCAGTCCCTGTCCATTTCTGTTCCCTCCCCATGGCACAAGGACACGTCACGTCTGTGCTAGCATCCACTTATTCTATTTATCCGCTCTCTGTGTTCATTTTACGTCTTAGTCTCGTCCATGTCTTCCTCCAGTGTCATACAAGTCAAGGTTTTAATGCTGGGATGCTTATCAGCTCAGACTTCAGTTTCCCTGAGAGATCTCTGGAGGGAAGACGTCTTAAAATCATTAATACAAGTGCGGTTGTGGTAAAGTTTTGTTGTATTTACTCTGAACATTAATGGATTAGGTCTTCCAATTAGAGAAACAGTGCGTTACACAGCTGCCTCACTCTGAAGAGAGACATCACAGCTTGCATCTACACATCATTATCTCGTCTGAAGCTCCTTCTTCCATCAAACGAATCTTCAGGCAGCGCACGGTGGTCCAAAATCTCCTATTTGTAGCCTCTCATTTATTAGAGCCAATTATTTTTACACCCTCAACAAATTTGAGGGATCTTTTGTGACGTGAATTACTCCGCTTTCATCAAGTTGTTTTTCAAATTGATGCACCATCGCCCTGGGTAGGGCCTCGATTTTGTGTTTTTTCCTCCGTGAACAAAACTAACAAGCAGCCAGGAGGAGAAAGGGCACGCTGAGAAACAACATGTGCTGTAAGGGTGACAGCTTCAGTGGCTACAAATGGGCCCTCAGAAAGAACAACTCAAAGTGCAGCTGTAGTGCTTTCCTAATGTGTTTTTTTTCTCTAACGTTGTTGGATGTTCATTTTAAAGGAGTAATATGTAACTCTGACACCTAGTGTTTAAAATGGGTACTGCAGTTCAAATTCTAAACATTGCAGAGAGCTGTCTCCCCCCCCCCCGCCCTCCTCTCTGGAGTGGATGCTCACGCAGGTCACCATGTGGTGGACACTGAAGCTTCAGTGTTTAGCCAGCTCTGCATCGGTCTGTAAACCTTTCTGCGTTCTAACCTCTCTCCATTTTTCAAAAGCATCTCCAATATTGATCCTAGTTTGAGCACGTTTCTGCTCGTGGAGCTTAGCTCCGTTTGAGGAGTTAACCCGAAAAGTGAGCTCGTCCGATGCTTTAGCATCAGATGTAATTCCTGCTGTGACCGTGCTTCAGAGACTTTTGACTAAAGAAACAGACGCGGATCAGGGCATCAAAACAATGAAAGCAACCTTGGCTGCAGCCGTCAACAGGCGCTTCATGGATGCTGAAAAAAACCCACTCTACTGCATTGCTACTGTACTCGATCCGAGGTAAAGTGCCTGTGTTTATTTCTGTGTGCCTGCTTGTCAGTGTGCCTGTCTGTGTAACTGTGTGTCTGTGTAACTGTGTGTCTGTCTGTGTGTCTGTTCAGTGGCATTATTAAGTACTCGTAACGGTACTCGGTATCGGTGAGAACCCAAATGTAAATACTTGTACTTGGTTTGCAAAAAAGTGGTACTGGTGCATCTCTAGTTCACACACATGTTTAAGTAGACGTTTGTAGAAGAAAATACTCGATATATTCTGTAGAAGAGAATATTCGTGGGGCCACTCAAGGAGCATACAGTATTGAGACGTCCTGTTAGGGGCGAGGGATCGAAGTACAATTTATGTCCGTAATGATAGGAAGCTTCCCGGTCTAGGTCGCCTTCTTCTTTAAGGGCTTGAAGTGAACAAAGCCCAGGTTGGTTTAATAGTAAGCAAAGAGGAGAAGAAGAAGAAAGATGATGATGAGGAGGGGGGGGGAGCTCTGAGAGGCTTTGTCCTTCACTTCCTCTGCGGGGCGAGTCTCCGGCGCCAGAGGCCATCGCTGCTCTCGCCTTTGATCTCCGCTCGCTCTTCAGACTCCTGCTCAGTGACAATGATGTTCACTGGAAATACGTTTTTTTTTTTCTTTTTCAAATACCGTCTCTTTTATGTGTCCGGGCTGCAGCACGCGCTCGCACAGAGCAGAATAAAGCGGATCATCTCCTGGTGCTGTAATAACAAAAGATGACGCATGTGCGCAGCGTTCTCACAAACCACACGTCCTCCTCGGGTCGTTACTGTTTTCTTTTTTCTTTCACCGCGGGATTGTTGAAAGACCAGCGGGCCACTTTTGTCCGTCTCTTTCTTCCTAACACGCCAATTGAATTTGTTTGTTATCTGTGAATGTGCCGCAGGTATTCAGTCAGGTTTGAGTGATGACAGTGTGCGCGCCGTGTTCCCTCTCCAGCAGCGGTGATGTGTCGAGGTGGGACAGGCCCGAGGTAAGGCAGCACTTAACGCCACGGTGAAAATGGAAATGTCAGGCTCCCTCATGAAGCTTGTTATTCAGCACACGGCCTCCTGGAGAAACACACACACACTCACACGGCAGAGGAACTACTTTCTCACGTCTTAATGGGTTTGTAGTGTATGAGTGTGTGAGGCGAGGGAGTACGGCGCTCTTAATGAAGCAATCAGACTAATTAACGTCAAACTTTAAATTAAGCATTGGCTGCATTTCTACAGTGAATAAAAGATACAGGAGATCTTACTGATGTTCTCAGCTTAATTTATTTAAGCAGAGGGACAACTGTTTCCATCTTCAAAGTCATTCGATGAAGTCATGATGGTTGCTTCCATGGTATTCACAGTCGCATCTCTCAACACGTTATAGTCTCTAACTCCTTCTACATTCACTGTGTACATGGCAGCCAGTTTCCCCTGACCTCCCAATCAGAGTGTGGAGAGCTCAGATGCTCTCACGTTGCTGTACTGCTGAGTTTTAGATTTGCAAATCATACAAACAAAGGCACAACACTCAACCGTTTGAATAGTTAGTGGATAATAACGATTCACGAGGAGGGAGACCAGGGTTAACTTAGACTTCTGCAGGTCAGAGGTCAACACTTTCTGTTCAGAGCCATATGCTCCTCATGTTCACCTTCCAGCGACCATCAGTATTAATTTTTCCCATTCATACTGTACACATTCAAGACAAAGCATCGGGAGCAGCCTCGGGTTAAGTGTCTTTCCCAAGCAAACATCAGACGTGGCTGCATGGGAGACCATTGAGAGATCACCGACTCTACCACTGAGCCACAGCCGTCCCTTTTTGCCCGGATTATGCACCGCATACCTATCAAAATGTAATCAGACAAGCCCTAAAGCAGCACGCATTATAGATCGTTAAAAAAAGGCCCAAAGGCTCCTGTGAGGAACATTTAGTTTGCATTGGTTCTGGCGCCCCCGTGTGAAAAACTTTCTACTGCTTTCTTTTTTTTAAGATTCCTTATTTTAACTTTTGTGCCTTTATTCAGAAATAAGGGAGAGAGAGAGAGAGAGAGAGAGAGAGAGAGCGGGGAATGATATGCGGGAGAGGATCCACAGGTCGGAATCCAACCCGGGCCGCCCGCTTGGAGGACCACAGCCACCATGCATGGAAGAACTGCCCGTCCTGCTTCTTTTTTTAAACAGTCAAATTTGCTTTTAACTCCCCGTCTGACGCTGACCTGGTGCAGCAGCGCTAACAGAGATTAAAAGGAACTACAAGAAATCATCTTCATTCTGAAGGTCTAGTTTTCTTTTCTAATTCGCATAAAGACATCAGTATTCATTTGTGCCTGTTCATAACCAGATCAAAAAACTCCTCACATTAGCTTTAAACCAGATTTCCCTCACAAACCAAAGTGGCTGTGACACTTTAAATGCACTATAATAATAAGTGCACCACTTGCAGAGTGATAATGTGTTACTGAGTAGAGGAGGCAACATTCAATCATCATATGTAGACTGATTCTATTAATGTTATATTTGCAGCAGTTGAAAGGATACTACTCAGAAATACTCTGATTCTTCACTCAGACTAAAAGTCAATGTGCATGAGCAAACTGGAGACTCTGGAGAGGAAACTGCAGACCATCTCAGGCTCTCCTGCAGTTTGTGAAGAGGTGTTAGATGATATTTGAGATTTTAAGACTCAAAAATCTGCTGAAAACTCAACGATGGGAGTTTAACTAGAAATGGGACAAATTAAGATAGACAGTCTACGCTCCCAGGGGACCAACCCCCATGCCCATCCCTGCAGGTGGTGGGCCCACAGGGTGTGGTTCGGGCATCTGATCAGGATGCCTCCTGGTCGCCTCCCTTAGGAGGTCTTCTGGGCAACTGGGAGGAGACCCAGTGGTAGACCCAGGGCTCACTAGAGGGATTATACTGTATATCCCTTCTGGCCTGGGAACACTTCAGAGTCCCGGAGGAGGAGGAGCTGGAAAATGTTGCTGAGGAGAGGGACGTCTGCAGGGGCGTGTCCAGAGGGGTGCCACCCCAAAAATCAAAAACTGTGACTGGCTTTCTGCCATGTCAAAGGCGTCCCGGTACTTTTTTTGTAGTTTTCTTTACATGTCAATGGAGCATTTTTTTTTTGTGTGTATTTCACAAGCTAGTTTCTACGCACTTTTTAAGTACTTTAAATTCTGACTTTAAACATACATTTAAAAATTAAGCTAATGTTGCCATTATTTTGTGCTACAAAGAACATATCATTTATGAGGTTGGAGAGGGTAAATGGTTGATATTTTTTTGTGTGTGTTTGTCCGCACATTACCCTTCAGGCCACCCCTGCATAAGTCCAGCACCAGTTGGGGCCACCCCAGTCCCAAAAAGTCTGGACACGCCCCTGGACGTCTGGGGCAACTTGCTTAGCCTCCTGCAACCGCAACCCGTCCCCGGATAAGCGGAAGGTGATGGATGGATGGATGAATGGATGGGACACATTTTCTGCTATATGACCCCTAAACAAGACACCATGAACAACCCCCGACTTAGAAATAGAAAGATCTCCTCATGCTCTGCATCTGACTGATTTACTTTCTTATGTTCATCAGAAAAGAAATTGTTTCAGCAAGAACATTTTAAAGACAATATTTCAAGGTGAACCTTATGAAAACCATGAATAGAAGTTTTATTGAAAAGCTGCTGGAACAACAGTTGAACTGTTTGCTTCCACATATCTGATTGAACTCATTATTATGTTTGTGTTGTTGTGTTTGCCAGAGCTTTCCGCTGTACGAGTGGGCGTCTTTTCTTTTACGCTCTGCTTCTTTCATTCTGAGGATAACCTCGGGAATAAGAACTGAGTTTGGTTTGAAGGTCACATCTCATAGTGTTAGGATCAACAAGAATGTTTTCCACATCGGCCACCTGTGTGACCTTGCTACGGTAAAAGACTCGAGAAAGAAAACGCTCTTCTTCTTCTGTATTTTCCAGCATGCATCGAATCATAAACCATTAGCCGGTGTTGATAGCCACCCTGATATGAGTAACAGATCGAATAGAACAGATATTCTATGGACCCACTACTTCCCTCCAAGACTTTCAAACAAACCTGTGAAACATGAGAGCGGCCTGCTGTTGGTCTCTCTTTGTGTATCTATTGTGCTTGCTCTTTATCGTACCTTGTAAAGTGCCTTTCTCCGCTGGATCGGTAACACAAGCCAGGGCAGTTCTGTTGTGCAGCTCACAACCATCAGAGGATGATAGATTGTGGTAATACGATCGGGTAAATGCCTCTTTGGTGCTCCTTTTTAAAGCTTTTATCTCAGATTTGGCACGAGTGTGCGCTCAATAATGAAGCGGAGCATGAAAACATGTTTTTCATCAGACGCATGACTGATACCTGGAGGACGGCTCGATGAGCAGCAGGCCGAGGAAATATATGGACCTCTTGGGGGCGAATGTGAAAGATACCTTCAAATCAAATGCAGTCAAATGGAGGTTTTGTTATCAGACTGGTTTCATTTGATGCTGGAAATACAGGCAGGTTTCAGAACTAAAGTGTACAGATGCAGAAAGCAGACAGGTGATAGAGGTGATCCCTCCCTTCCTGCCTAGAACACTTTAACGGGGACACATTATGAAAAATCCACTTTGACAGTGTTTCTGAACATTTATTTGGGCAACCTGAGAGTCTACAGACCCACAAAATGTGAAATAAACCCATCCAGTCCTTTGTTTGTGGTCTGCATAAGTCTTACTACACAGAGAAAAATGCCCCGTTTCAAATGTTCTCAACTTGTGACATCACAGTGGGATTCTGGTAAAAAAATCCCCTCCCCTCCCCTGGTATCTCCACACACGAGCCAGTCTATTGGCATCATGTTATAATGTTGTTATCTGTTGCTGTGTGTATTCTTTAATATGTTTTTATTTTTTAGCCACCCTGTGCCTAGCTTAACATCTTGCCAAAGGACTACAGTTGAAAATTAGCCTGCTGGCTAACACTGGCACATTTACAGAAATGTTGATAAATGAGCACTGTCCTTTAAATAAATAAATCGAAATGAAACACATGGACTCCACCCCCAGCCTAGAGCTAAACTTGTGCGCAGGTTGCTATTTTTATTCTTGCTAGCGAAGGAGTGATGTCTACTGGGAAAACTCAGGGGGGGGTCATTGCATTTAAAGAGACACACACACCAAAACGGAGCGTTCTGAGAGAGCTGGTTTCTACAGGGTCACAAACCTCCTCTGGTGCTTGATTCATGTTATATTTTAAAGCACAGCACAGATGTTTCATTTAGACCACAGGGGACTGTTTAAAAAGGTGGAGAAGGGGGAGAATATGTCCTCTTTAAAGGTAGAAGACGCACACTGAGCTCAAAGGAAGTGCCTGCCCCTGCTCTGACCTATCTATACCCGTCACATTTCTCACAGAATCAGATTCAGTTTTTTGGTGGTGTCTGAGCAGAGTTGTGTGAAAAATATGAGATATCATGCCGAACTGTTGAGTGTCTGTTTGGAGAGCCATCAGCAGGTCAGTGGAAAAAACTGAGTAACTTCAAAACAGCCAGTCTTCTCATCACTACAGCCCAATGAATTCTCAGCGGAGGGAAAGCCAGCAGTAATCCTTCCTCCCATGCATGATGACGTAAGTCCCATGTTTTTTGTACCGGGCTGAAAAGATGCTTAATTCTACTGTAGTGTTTGCTATATTTATACATCGACCTGACAGGGATTTCCTTGCATTTAGAGCCAGTCTTAGGCAAACACTCCAGGAGCTGCAGTTTCCGGCACCCTGACTTCTTCTCTCTGCCGTGGAGGTTGCTGTTTGTCACTATGATCCATAAACAGGCAACTGCAACAGCCAAGGTTTGTGTGACCAGAGCTGAATCATTTAAATGTTCATGTTGGCGATAGATACTGACCTCCTAAAGAGAGAAAAACACAAATGCTGAATACTCTGATGCAAAGAGCAAAGAAAAACTGATTGTCCTCCTTTTGAATTTGGCATTTTTCATGTCCAGGTGAGGAGGCAGAGGGAAAGGCTGAGAGTTCTGTAGTGTGTGTGTGCATGTATGGAGTGTGTGTGTGTGTGTGTGTGCGTGTGCGTGTGCGTGTGCGTGTGCGTGTGTGTGTGTGTGTGTAGACAGATAAATGGTCTCTCTGGCGGTCAGCCTGGTCAGGGAAGGCTCCGGCTACAGATGACATTTTGAGCTCTGATTGCCTGGCAGGTCGGCTGACGCTCGGATCGGCTGCAGCCTCACAGGGAGTGTGACAAAGATGGAGTGGAGCTGGCTATGTCACACACGCACACACACACCTCAGCTGCTTCCACCTGTGTGTATGACAGTGTGTGTTTATGTGCACTGGGTGACCTAGGCGCTGCAGGCTTCCATTACCAATCTGTGGTGTGATTGAGGGGAGATCCAGCCAGTGAGCGTGTCTGGGCTGTTTTATCCCCGCTGCCTTACCACCTGCCTAACCTCCTGAACCCACAATCCTCCTGCAGCCTCCGGGGAATTGCAACTCTGTGCCACACAAATCTAAGTAATACAATATACTGCAGCCACGGGGTCAAAACAGCACTGACAGCAGCATCAGGAAAAACTCACCTGAACTTGGAGGTGAAATCACAGCTGTAAAAACACATGCCAAAGTGATGTGACATCGCATTAGAGATGATTATTTTGATGTAGAAATAAAAAGATTGCAAAGGAGGTGCTTAATGAGGTTAACATTTTTCAGAAGGTGTTTGTTGCAGCTGCAGAGCTGAAAAACCAAAAGGCTAAGGGCTGCTTTGGATTTGATGAATTGCATTGACTTTCCATCACTTTCTTTGCCTCCGTTCATTGCTCGTAAATTGGCCTTCATGTGGTGAGACACAAACAGAAAAGCACAAACAGAAAAGCAACATTTGCAGTTGGATGGGTGGAGAACACATATCCAAAGTTATAGTAAAAAATGATAACTTTTTAAATGATGTCGTATTTCACCGCTTTGTTAGTGTCTTCATAAACAACATAAAAGTTTCTTTACGTTCTGTGTTCATCTTTCCTGCACAGGAAACTGGATGAAGTGTACAACCCATTTTTTTTGTATGGTTGTGGGAGCAAACTGTCAGTCGCGGTGTAGCCAAGCTCTAACCAAGCGGCGACCTCCAGTCTTGAAAAATGAAGCCAATGCGAACATGGAAAATTCTGCAGTTCCTCAAGTGTCCACAAGAGGCCTGCTCAAGGAGCACAGGAAGTCACATACACACCACAGCAAAAAAAGCCGTTTTTACAGCGTAAATTAACATGTTTACAGCCTGGTTCAAAAAACTAAAATAGGTCTGATCAGTTATTGTCATCACTGGCACACACTGTACGGGGGTGAATATTTTGTTAAACTGCTCTGTTTTGATTTTACGTGTTATCTATAGTTAGGAGCGTAGCTGACATGATTGACAGGTGGGTGCGATGTAACGGTTCGTCAAGAGGCTTAAAACCCGCCTCAGCTCCAGCTCTCAGCCTGTCGTTAGGCTGTCTGAAAGTTAGGCTGAGACAGGATTTCCAGCATGGTGGCTGCTGCCGATGATCCTCCAGAGCCCCCTGCAGGAACAGATGGGTGACGTCACTCAGGCTTTGTCCGTTAATATTTACAGTCTATGGATCTAACGCATTCACACCCTGCATTATCGTCTTTTTGACTCTTTCTCCATAATTAATAAAATTAACATGAAAATAAGAAAAGTATTCTTTTGTAATACTATTGGATGACTAAGCTTTTTCTTTGCTTTGCTTATACATCCTGTTACATAAGCATAAAGCTGCCGTGTGGTATACTTTACGACAAAATGAAAGCTGTTGCGAGGAGTTAGACTTGAGACAACATTCATCTGGGGATGCTTTGCAGAGTTTCAAACACACACTGCATTACTTCTCTCTGTAGCTGCTGCACTTTTATTTAGGTCAACACAGTCTGCTGTTACACTGAAATCTTACCTGCTGCACCAGGTAAAGTGGATTAGAGACTTCAGAAGTACTCAGAAAGTACGCCCACACAAAACAGTGCTTATGTAACACAACTCCTCGCTTGTGTCCTCAAGAGAACCACATCCTCCTAATTATCATACACGACTCGGTGGAACGCTGCTCCATCCTACACCGACGCTGTCCTGCAGGACTTCACATCTAGAGCTGAATATGTGCAGAGGCTGTACATTTCCAGCTCGTCATCATTATCATCATTCTCCCTCCCCCTCGGAGACGGAACAGAAGCATCCACAGGAGGGGCGAGGTGTTTACACACAGCTATAAAAACACTTACACCAAGAATGAAACTTTTATGGTCCAGCAGGTGTTGAGGAACGACGCCTAGCTTTATTTCGGGGGGTGGGGTTTCATGCCACACATCCTCGTCTGAGGGAGGATATACAGTCACAGTTAGAGGAAGTGGAGGGGCAGATAAAAACTGCTGTAAATACTTTAGATTTACTCTGATTGATGGAAACAAGCGTCTGTACCCGGGCCAACCAACCGATCACTGGATCCACCTCCAATGAACCCGTTTTACAAACCCACTCTCATTTCAACATGTCCAATATGGCCGCCTGGTCAGAGGTCCTTAGCTTTAAAATATCTACACCCAATGCTCCCACACAGAGACTATATTTACAGCCGTATAGTATATTTACCAACCATATTTACATGTTTCTGTTTTATCTATCTACACTCTAAGATCAATAAAAAGTGGGCAATCTGCCCTGACCCTACCCTGCTTGGTGTTCGTACAAAAAGGGGCGGCAGTAGCTCAGTCTGTAGGGACTTGGTTTGGGAACTGGAAGATTGCTGGTTGAAGTCCCGATGCGGTCCAAGCCTGGAAATCGGTCTGGTTGCTGGATAGGTGCCAGTCCCTTCCTGAGCACTGCCCAGGTGCCCTCTCCATTAGTGCATGTCCATAGGATCCTGTTTGTGCATGTGTGTGTGGAGCTTGTGGAGTAATGGCAACAACCCAAGTGTCTTTATAACGTCTCATGAAGACACACAGCCAGCTGACCACGATCATCATCCTCCATGTTTGTTTTCCACCTGAAGTCACGTTTGATCACGTTAGTTTCTGTGAGATCTCGTGTCTATGAAATCGTTTCTATACGGCAGGTGTGTGGTCTGACTGAATCGTCAGTGTTTAAAATCTGTTAAAACTGTCCTCAAGTCTGCAGGTTTGCTTGGCCAGTCCATGCAGTATAACTTTTTACTAACACAGATTTTCCTTCTCTTGCCTACCCTCCTTATACCCTCAATCTATGTCTCAGTAATAATAACTTCGCCACAGCGGTCATCGCCAAACTATAAATCTCTTAAGATGTTTGCACAAAGAATATTTACAGATATATTTCCATGAGGACAGTGTGGTGTTTGTTGAGGCTCCTCTATGTAAATCATCCACACATGGCTCCCTTTGTTCCCAGTTTGGATGTCCTATTCTCTCTCTCCGTCTCTGCACATGTGGCTCTCCATCATGGAGCTCATTAAAGACCAACATGTTTATCATCCCTTTTCCCAATTGGCCTTTAAATTAGAGCCTACATTATGTATCCTGGCTGCTTTTATCGGGTCCTGCATGGTGTGAAAAATCTCCATCCATGCTCTCACTGTGCTTCTCTTCTCTCCCTCCGCGTGCTGCCTGTTTATAGACCTGTTTAGTCCCACTTCTCTGGGTTTATGAGCCCGAAGGGGGGTCTTAGCTTTCTGTGACAGACTGCGATCAGGTTGAAACTCTAAACAGACAACAGTTACAGACCCTGGAGAAGGGTCTGTCTTAGAGAACAAAACAAACTGAAAAGACTGACTTGATTTTCACATGCTTGTATGCCGCTTCTGCACTCTATGCTCCTTTATCGTCAAGGTGTTTTCTATTATTTTCCACGTTCGACGTCTCCCAGGGTCTGGTACTGTCTGATAAAGAAGCAAGATTTAGAGATGTGTTGTTGGGCTACCTGTGACACAATAAAAGATGATCCGAGGAGACCAGTTTAATGCGTTAAAAACGTTTATCAGATGCAAAACCACAAACTGTAAATATTAATGTTTGACGCCTGAGTGACGTCACCCATCTGTTCCTGCAGGGGGCGCTGGAGTCCCATCGATGGCGGTCTCCATGCTGGAAATGCTGTCTCACTCTAACTTTCAGTCAACCTAACGACAGGCTGAGAGCTGGAGCTGAGGCGGGTTTTAAGCCTCCTGACAAACCGTTACACCGCGCCCACCTGTCAATCAGGTCAGCTACACGCCTTATTGTGAATAACTCTTATCCTTCATCAAATCAAAACTGATGAGTCATCAAAACATTCACCTCCGTACAGTGTGTGTCGATCAAGACATGAGCTAATCAGACCTGTTTGGTTTTTTGAACCAGGCTGTAAACATGTTAATGTCTGCTGTAAAAACAGGCTTTTTTAGAATGGGTGTGTGACTTCCTGTGCGTCTGCTGCCAGCCTCTAGTGGACACTTGAGGAACTGCAGGAATTTACACTTCCGCTTTCTCTTCATTTTTCAACACCTGAAGTCGCAGCTTGTGCAAAACACTGCACAGTGCTTTTATGATAGTCTTTTATCACAAACATGTCAAAGTGTATAGTAGAAACATGTCGTGCACTTTCTGAGCTACTTAAAAAACGATGTATTAGAAAAACTATTAATTCGTACTGTTTCACATAAAAAGTGGGCTGTGTCCTGTATACGGTTGAACAATATACACGCTCACACTATGTTTGCACACATCAGTTGTGTATTGCAAGAGGCCACTCCCCTGCACAAATCATACTGGGATGCAAAGTGACGTGGACCTGACTTGTGGCATCACTTTCTAAGAGCTTTTCTCGCTCATTATGTCACAATTTAAATGTAAAGATAATGATGGTGGACTGTTTAGTTGAAATAAAGCTTGTGGAGTGCTGCTTCCATTGAAAAGACTCCTCAATTAAAGACAAGAAGTGAACAGCGGAGTCAGGCAGGATGACGCAAGGTAAACTGGGTGCGGCTGTGGGTCAGTGTAGAGTCTGACTCAAACTCCACACGGTGAAAACAGATGGTCCTAAAAGAGCTGCACAGAAACTGCTGAACACAATGGACATCGTCACACAAGATGACATTTGAAATTTGTTTTTACCTGTGGGAGATCCCGAAAACCAGACTGTGTCTTATATACCCTGTGCGTTTATACTTCGGATTTTACAGTAACCTACTGATTCAGGACCGTGCAGATGAATATGTTTGGCTGGTCCCAGTGCAGCATTGTGCTAAACGACCCTGAGTAAGTCTGCCTCTCCGTTCCCACTGTTCATTTGCTTCAGATGAATAAACAAGCAAGAGAGCAAGTTGTCTCTGACTTTTGCACCGCAGCATGTATTAACAAAAGTACTTAAAGGACAGTTTTAGTAAATTGTTGTATGTCTTTCTCTTCTTGGCACAATTCCTCTCATACAAAGAGCTTGAATAAATGTTGGCTGCTTTATTAGCAGTAACAATAACCCTGACCCCTACCGAGTGTTTGAGTTTTTCAACCATATTATTCTCAACCTTTACTTCTCTGCAGTTTAATAACCTCGGCGTTTGCTTTACAAGGAAGTTTGTGCACATAATCCAGTGTTTTGCACAAGGCCTTGAGCTGTACCGGTGTTGTTTGCAAAGAAAGCGTGAACTGTAATAATAGGCAAGTTGTATAATATGATACACTTTGTGCAAATCAGATTTTTTCTGTAATAATGCGGTTGTTTTCCTTATTTCACATAAATTCCTTTCTTTATATTCAACACATCCCTGATAAGTGAAACCTCCTGTTTTTCTTTCACATACTCGCATTAATACATGTTCATCTGCTCCGATCAAAAAGAATCATTTAACGAGCAGATAAACGCCCCCACTCAAGGCTCCCATCAATACGGGACTGATACTTGAATGAGAGCAGAGGAAGCGGAGAGGCTGCGTGGTCAGCGGCTGTGCGATTCAGTGTAACCCTGTTATTGTGCAGCTCTGAAAGGAGCCTCGTGGTATTAGCTATAAATGGGAAAGTAATTAGTCGAGCATATGCACTTGGACCTGCAAACGGAGGACGAGGTCTTTGTGCAGCTTTCTGCACACCCACGTGGGGCTCTTCAGTAGTGTGTGCGTGTGTGTGGATGTCGGTAAGTGTATGGTTTCTTTTCGAGGCCACCCACAACGGGAGAAAGCCTGATTGACAGGCTGAGACTCCTGCAGGAGGCAAACAAATGCACACTGGTACAATCAGAGCTCCATGTGTTGACACGACCCTGCCAGCAGCAGCTCTGCTCTCAGAGACGACTCCCTCTCTTCTCGCACACTAACAACCAGCAGTCAGATGAAAATGAAACTAAAATAAAGATGTCTAAGAGCTTTTTCCTGCTCTTTTCATGCACAGTTTTCCCCTAAATATGATCTAATGACTCTGAGACTCGTCGAATGAACTCCATCGTAGACGTAAGATTAGGGTCCTTTGTACATAACGGCCTTTCCGATTCAACACTTTGAATGAAAACGACCTGTACGACTGAGAATACTCCTGGTTTGAATATTTGCGTTGAATTGATTGTCAGGATCAGTTTACAGTTTTTGACTTTTTCTGTATGCAGTGCTGTAATTTAGCGGTCACAAAGTGTTGTCGTCATTACGCCTTTGTACTCGTATATTGCATTAACAGTTTTATTGTTGTCTCCTGGTTCAAATCCTTGTCGGACAGGAGCCTCTCTGTGTGGAGTTTGCATGTTCGGCTTCCTCCCACAGTCTAAAGACATGCTCGTTAGGTTCATTGGTGACTCTTAATTGCTTGTAAGTGTGAATGTGAGTGTGGCTGGTTGTCTGTCTCAATATGTCAGCCTTGTGATTGGCTGGCGGTCTGTTCAGCGTGTACCCCGTCTCTCGCCCAATGACAGCTGGGGTCAGCTCCTGCCCCCCCAAGTCCCAAATGGGAAACTGGCATAGATAATGGATGGATGGAATATTGTTGTCCCAGAGAGGCTCGAGAGACACGACTTGTAAACACACAGGGGGAGCTCCACATACACACACTCTCTGATATGCACACACACAAGGCGCTGCCATGAGGTCATGTATTGCCACCATCTCGCCCCTGTTGTATCCCTCTCTCACTACATCCTGATCAGCGGCAGAATGACTTGACTCCCCCATTCAGCCTCCGTGTGTTACTCTTTGCAGACAACACGTTAATGTCCCACCTTGAGCGACAATGAGTAAAGGGCTTTGGCTAACACTAAGTAATATAGCAAAGATTTTTGTATCTCATGATCAGTGGCTTACTGAAATGAATATTGTTCAAGATGGCAGATCTTCTGATGACTGTGTAGGGCTGAACTTTAGCTGTCTGTGCAGATGAGCCAGTTGGATGTCGATCATTATGTGATCGGACACGCCTACACAGTCTTGCTAATGATCTAAACTATGAAATTGGTTGTTTTTGATCCCATCTTTTCTAGTTATTCGAGTTGTGAGGTTTGTTTTCAACCATTTTTTTCTGTGGTCGTCAGCACGACTCTCAGCTTTCATGACAGATGTGCACTTTTACTATTAAAAGCCACATATCAAGAGGCTTGAATGCTACAAACTCTGAGCACTGTCCTGAGTTCAGTTTCCTCCCATCCCGACTGTCTGTTTGAACCAAACAGTCGTACCTCTCCTCCAGTCTCCTCTCCTCTCCTCTCCTCCTCCAGTTTCCTCTCCTCTCCTCTCCTCTCCTCTCCTCTCCTCTCCTCTCCTCTCCTCTCCTCTCCTCTCCTCTCCTCTCCTCTCCTCTCCTCTCCTCTCCTCTCCTCTCCTCTCCTCTCCTCTCCTCTCCTCTCCTCCAGTCTCCTCTCCTCTCTTCATGCATTCAGTGCTGTGCTCATCGCAGCATGATGCAACACTGCAGTCTGCAGCAGCAAGGCGAAAGGTTACACAGCAAATAGAGCTCGGTCAGAGTGCCTGCAAACAGATCTGACTGGAAGGGTTCCTTTAATCCGAGCCCTGAGCCTTTTGGCTCTGTTTTACTCTATTTACAGGCTTTTTTTTTAGTTTAGGCTGGGCATGCATTATTGATATCTCCTGGATAAACTGTGCAACTCAGATATGCTGTTAATTTGTATTTCTGAATACTTTATATATTTCATATTTTATCTTACAACACAGCTCCCAAGAAAATGAATATATAGCGCCCAGATATTGTCAAATAATAATTGTTTGTCTTTAAATATATAGATAATTTCTATATCTGTCCTTTCTGGGTTCTAACCTCTCTCCATTTTTCAAAAGCATCTCCAATATTGATCCTAGTTTGAGCACGTTTCTGCTCGTGGAGCTTATTAGAAACATGCAGAGGCTTTTTAGGTCGGGTACAATCACTTCTATCTGAACCAGTTCTCTTGCCCGCTTCCATCGCTGCAACACCTGTTGGTTTGACCTGATAACTGCTCTCATATCTGGCAAACCAAGGGGCGTCCAAAACGGCCGTGTGGGGGTGCCTTAAAACCGCCTACCTTCTCTGGTCCAAACAAATCCAGACCATTCAGGACCAGAATCTAAAGTTAGAAGGAGGACATACTGGCTGCTGCATTGTTGTCAGAGAAGCCAGCACTTCAACATAGCATGTTTCCTTAATGTCTGATCACATAGTAAGCTCACTTAATAAGGTAAGACTCTTTCCAAACAGGGGGCGGTATAGCGCCCTCCACACCACTCTTCCTGTTTCTATTCTGGAGTGTAACAGAGCCACAAACTCCTTCAACTAATCTTTAATAAATGCTCTTCTATAAAAGCAGTCTGAATTGACAGATGTTTTGTTTCCCTGGTTTTTGGAGTGCCACTCTCTCAATGTCGCCATCACTCACTGGGCGCCCCTTGTACTGTAAAGTGTCTGAAGTGGCGAGCAGCGGCGTGGTGTTATTGGATGCCACCGGGGCCTCTCACCGCTGATTGATGGGTAAATCCTTCTCATACATCTCAGCCTCCATCTTGTTCAGGAGGGTACAAGGCAGCCGACTGCTTGTGTCACTTTACAATAATGTGAGTGTCAGAGGAGGAGGCTGAGAGTGAGGAGTTGAAGGAGATCACACCGGACTGACTGATGGACGGGTGGAGAACAGGTCTGCCAACAGTGACGTCTTGTCCTTCCCATGGCGACTCCTTAGAGACGCTGCTTAACATGTTTCTCAAACTCTAAAGGTCTTTCAAGGGCGGCTAATTATAAAGTTTCTGCACACGACTGTATGAGTATCTCTTTGTTTACCTCCCTTCAGCGTCTCTCTTTCTTTACCTTTCCTCCTTTTTGATTTCTGCACTTAATCCCACCTTGCCGACGTCTGTTGATGAGGTCATTTATCATATCTCTGTGTAGAGTAGCTCTCTTTTTTATTTTAAATGCATGTGTTTTCACCTTCCTGGAAAAGACATGTTTGAGAACAGAACGACAGTTTTTTTTTTAAACTTCTGATAGCGTTAATCCTGCAGAACCGTCATTTGAAAGCAGCAGAAGCGTCTCGCAGAGTGCAGAAGCCATTAAAAGTTGTGAGTTTGTTGGTAATGTCATTATGAGTGAATGTGTGGTCTGTGTCTGGCTGAGCGTCCCTGAGGCCGTCTCCCACTCTCTCATATTCTCTGTGGCGGATCCACTGGCACACAATATCGACCCTCCCAACACACACACACACCTCAAACACACACACACACGTGTTCGTGTGTCCGTTCTCAGTTGGGGAAAATGTTTTACAATAAGACAAAGTGGAACAATGAAGGAGTTTTATATCAGTTCTTCGTGTTGTAGTCAAGGCCACACTAACCAAGACTAAGACATACCCGAGACCAGAGTGCTCTGAGACCGAGACATTTAGGGATCGAGACCCAGTTAGGACCAATACCAACGCAGGACGAGACCAAGACAAGACCGAGACATGTAGGGATCGAGACCGGATGAGGACCAAGATCAAGGCAGGACGAGACTGAGACAAGACCGAGACCATAAATATCACTGAAAAATCATCATCTTGTGTGCAGGGGGCGTGTCACTCACTTAGACCGTAACACCGGGAAGGTCGCGGCCGTAACTGGTGGATAAAAATCAAACTACAAATGAATTGAAGTTCTTTGTTCTTTTAGAAAGAGACGTTTTCCTTCTAATCACAGGAATGACTTGGAAAAAAAGCCTTTTCGTGGTGATCTAGACCCGTCTTGACTTAAAATCCAGAGTCCACCCAGTCTGAGACAAGACCGAGTAAAAATGCTTAAGATTCCAAGATGAGACCTTCAAAAGGTGGTCTGGAGACCAAGACCGATTGCAAGGACTACAACACTATCAGTTCTTGAAAAAATATTTGTTTTTTTCTTAAAGTTTTGGCACTAAATGTGCGAGACGCTGATAGACCGCTGCCTTCGTCGGCTTAATGTCTGTACTTCTGTTTTTCAGCTGAAACTTTTTCCACAGAGCAGGAGTGACAGTATTTAGTATCACAGGGTTTAAACGTCACAAACCAAGTCTCAACATGAGCCGTCTTTTCATCGCTCACACAGTTTACCCGGAGTCGAATGATCCAAAGAGTCCTCTTCTGTAAAACAGAGAAAAACCAGTTAACCTGGAAAACTCTGGAAAAAGTGGTTTATATTTAAAGGTCACATATTCTGATCCTTTTCAACCAGTTTAAATAAGTCTCGGAGGTCCCCAAACATCTTCACATTCGTCTGTGAAGTTTTTCTTTAAAAGTCCTTGGTAGTGTGTCGAGACGACTTTTCACCCTGACATCCACACACTCATACAGTGTGTGTCCGGCCTGACACTCAGCACTGATGTCACTCTCTGTTTTGTGTTATCACAGGTAAAACAAAAGTGAGCGCACCAACATCGTTCAGTTCAGAAAACTCCTGCAGAGCCTTCAGTGCAGGTCGTAAAAGCAACTATAAATAATGGGATAATGCTGAAGGTGTTTTCTTAATTTGAATAACATTACAACATTAGCATGGCTGATAGAAAAGTAATTATACTTCTAATAATTCATGACCTAATTGGCTTAAGTGCCATTTTGAAATGTCAAACCTTTTGCACACATGTTGGATTTATCTTTATTTCCTGTCACCTGAGAGAGAGAGAGAGTAAAGCACCTGACAGGTGGTGGACCCTCTTCATCATGAAGTCGTGTGCAGACACTGATGTTTTCGTCTCTGTGGTGTCGGCGTCTGGGCGGTCCAGTCTGTGCCGCTCTTCTCAGAGTGAATCAGGATGTATAATGCCGTATAATGTGTTATTTTGCAGATTATACGCTGCTCTGAGAAAATTACTTTCTGGCCTCTGCGGAGAGTTGAATGAAATTCATGAGGAGCCAAAATGAATTGATTAATATGTGATGAAAGCCGATCATTATCCACATCAGAGGCCGTCACTCACTGCATTGTCCAACCGCTGCGAGGGAGACGCTGCTTTTAGACTTTCTGATGAGTTATTGTGCGAGTTTCTCCAAATGTCTGTAAAAGCATGAAAAGAAAAGTCTGAGAGATTCAGGAGATTATCAGATTTATCCCAGAAAGACAGAAGCTTGAAATCTAAATTAAAGGAGCAATATGTAACTCTGGCACCCAGTGTTTAAAATGGGTACTCCATCCAAATCCCCCCCTCCTCTCTAGAGTCGTTGCTCACGCAGGTCACCATGTGGTGGACACTGAAGCTTCAGTGTTTATCCAGCTCTGCATCGGTCTGTAAACCTTTCTGCGTTCTAACCTCTCTCCATTTTTCAAAAGCATCTCCAATATTGATCCTAGTTTGAGCACGTTTCTGCTCGTGGAGCTTATTAGAAACATGCAGAGGCTTTTTAGGTCGGGTACAATCACTTCTATCTGAACCAGTTGTCTTGCCCGCTTCCATCGCTGCAACACCTGTTGGTTTGACCTGATAACTGCTCTCATATCTGGCAAACCGAGGGGCGTCCAAAACGGCCGTGTGGGGGTGCCTTAAAACTGCCTACCTTCTCTGGTCCAAACAAATCCAGACCATTCAGGACCAGAATCTAAAGTTAGAAGGAGGACATACTGGCTGCTGCATTGTTGTCAGAGAAGCCAGCACTTCAACATAGCATGTTTCCTTAATGTCTGATCATATAGTAAGCTCACTTTATCATTTCATCCACTACAGATCTGACACACATTCATTTAATATTAGGAGTTTTGTTCTCCCTGTGCATGCGTTGGTTCATCTGGTACTCCGGCTTCCTCCCAGGGTCTAAAGAGTCCACAGTCCGTGCTCAATACGTTAATTGCCCGAAGGTGTGGCTGGTTCTCTGTCTCTATACGTCGGCCCTGCGAACCAGAACAGGAAAAAAGCGGTATAGATAATGGATGGATGGAGTTTTGATGAAACTTTGTGTTCCTATAGTCCAAACTGAATTGCAATACTTTAAGGCAAAAGCCCAAACTGGCTTCCCGCCCAGCATCATATCAGTAGGTAGCTGATGTAAATACTGAACATGTTCAATTAGCTGCATTGTGAATTGAGTATTTTTATCCTATCAGAAATGTAATGTTCAAATGATTTCATTGACTCCTTTTCAAATGCTGGTGGATCAAAAGTTGACACAAAACAAAATGTTCCTTCCAAAATGTTCATTGATTATTGTTCATCCTCGCTTCTCTATCAAACACACACACTGCTGCACGCACAAACACACACTCCTAATGTCCTGTGTAACACTATCCACACACACACAAAGTGCTCTCCGACTGACCGGAGATCAACAAAGAGGGGGCGAGACGCAAAGACTTTCACAACTCACTTACAGCCGGCTGAGTGATGGCCAGCGGGGAGGAAATCAATAGCAGGAGGGGGAGACACCATCAAAGGCGTCTACGGACCGACATCCCGCTCCTGTCGACAGGTTTTAATCCATAAAGCCGGAGTGTGGTAAACAAAGAGCGAGGCGGGAGGCTCTTCTCTTATCTCCATCAGAGCTCCGAATTACAAAGAGAGAGGGAACTACATGGAGTTAGACTGAGGCTCGCTCTGCGGGGAAAAGAGACGATTCGTGTTGTCTGATTGTTACATAATAGATGAGATTGTTTGTTGTAACTGTTATGCAAATTAACAACACAAAGAAACATGCGCTAAGCCACCAGATCTCGTCAAACTTCAGCTGAGAGCGGTTTGTGTTCAACATCTCGGCTTCTGCTTTCCAGTGAAGTCGTGCTTTTTATGTTTCTGTTATATTTAGAAAAAATAGAAGAAAACACAATTATAGAAACCAGGAAGTGAAAGAGAACAGCACCATACGTAGAAACTCAAACTTCATTAAGAGTTTTTTAGTTGAGGAGCGTCACCGTGCCACCTACACCGTTTGAGTGACAGGTGATCTCTGACAGCAATGAACCTGTGGCGGAGAGTCGGCGTCTGATTGACAACTGTGCACTGTTTGGATTATAAAAATACTCTAGAGGAGCTCATAGAGAAAGTCTTCAAACAAGCAGAGCTCAAGAAAAGGATTCAAAAGTTCAGGTCACACAATCCATGAAAGAAAGCAGACTGTCCTCAGAGCTAGGACCTACGGGGACCGGCAGAGCCACGTAAAGGTCCAGAACATGTATATTTTCATCTTGTGCGTCCAAATCATCAACCTGTGACTCTTACGACTTGTCGTTCTCACAACTCACGTTTGTATTAGTTTGAAATGTTTTTTGAAGCAGCAGAACATAGTTTGTGTTTTGTGTCCAGACTCCAACATCATCGCTCCTCGCAGAATTATTTTACATGCAGAAATTTGAGTCCCCCCCCCAGTCGGAGACAATTAGCTGGAAGCTGGGGTGTTGGTTAGGGGGGGCTGTGGTTCAATGGAGAAGTATACACCAGGCTTGAGGGCCCTGTCATGAAGGTTGGATTTATTATGAATGAATATTCAGTTAGTCAGTGAAGAGGAAAGAGCATCCATATGGTAAATATCCAAAAAACACTTACAAACCTTTGAAACCACCCGAGTCGATTTAAGTCTCTCTGATCCAGCGGCCTCATTGGCTCCATTCACTCACTTCCTCCCCCTCTCAGAATGAGTGTGTGTGTGTGTGTACTGGTATGCATGTTCATCTTCAGACATCTTCAAATGTGTGTGTGTGTGCTCATAGACGGACAGGCTCATGTAATATTCAGCCGACCCTGGAGGTCTGCCCTGTGCTGGAATAGAGGTGTCTGCCCTCATCTCAACTGGTGACTGCCATAACTACTTTACTACCGCCGCCACCTCCTCTTCATCCTCGTCTTCTTCTTCCCTCCACGCCTCCTCATTCTGCTCCAGGCTCTCTCCATCATCCTGACCTGTCCCCCCTCCTCTCCTCTCCCTCATCTACTCTGTCATCATCTCCTTTTATTTTTTTATCCCGCTGCCAGTTCTCGGTCTCCTCCTCCATCTTTTTTACTCCTCTTCTTCTTCATGCCTCAGTCTGCTCTTCCTTCCTCGGATCTCTTCTTCTTCTTCCTCCTCCTCCTCGCCGTTCCAGCCTTTCTCGGCCTGTTTGCTCCCAGCGTGGCAGAATTAGCTCGTCTCCCTCAATTCCTTCACTTGATCCTGCGGGAAATGACAATGTTGCAGTCTGCTGCCATTATTTCACAGATCAAAGCGTCCAAATTGAACCTGGCTCGGATGAAAAATAACCGCAGCTCATATCTTGTCGTTCACCTTTGCATCAGACTCACTGCCTGCTGCCAAAAGGGGCGTGGGACTCTGTCCTGTGTGTGTGTGTGTGTGTGTGTGTGTGTGTGTGTGTGTGTGTGTGTGTGTGTGTGTGTGTGTGTGTGTGCGTGTGCGTGTGCGTGCGTGCGTGTGCGTGCGTGCATGTGTGTGTGTCAAGATTTCAGTGTGCTTCCATGCCTGCTTGCATCCATAACTTGTCGGGGTGTGTCGTCTGAGTTTTTCTGTCTCAACACTCCCCCTGCTGGCTGACGCTGAAAGGCTCGAGCATCATGTTCAGAAGCAACAAGTGTTTCAGAGATGCTTTGACTTGATTTTCATTTTGTGTTCAGTAGCAACAGATGGAAGATAGTTATGAAAACACTTTTCAAACATTATTGCTAAAAACACGTGGAAGCTAAATCCTGCCTGTGATGCATCCTCATCCCCTTTTACCTCGATTTGGATCCTCTCTGTTTCATTACTAACACCAAACCCTCACTCACCGCTGCAGTCTTCATGATGTGGTTTGAACATCATCAACACATCTCATGAGGTAATCATAGATGTAAAAGTATGCATGTTAGAAAGCAGTACATGATTTGTATACACTAATAAAAGTTTGTACAGAAGTATAAACCTTGATATTGAGGGCAGGGTTGGTCATTTCCTCCAGAAACACTTTTTAAGATTTAGTTGAAATTATCTTTAGGTCCTGACAGAAATTAATAACTCATGTGCTCTGAAAAAGGAACGAAGAAAATCCGTCGTCTGTAGCAGTTGTAAGTCTGTAAAAACTTCGACCAATGTCTGCCACGAGGTACCAATCTGATGAACCAATCACGCCTCTCTGTCTCCCTGCTCGCTCTCTACCTCTTGCGTGCTCTAGCCCACACTCAAAGCACGTCACCGATGACGGAGTTTATACTGTGAGTTTACTTACTGCTGAATGAGACGACGTAGTTTCTACACAATGCAAGCGATGAGCTGAGGTCCGCTTCTGGAGCAACAGCGCTCGTGCATGTAAGTGAGGGGCGTGGCTTTTGAGGGAGCGGATGGGTGTAGACAGAGCACTGAGGGAATGCTACTTTCAAAATCATGCTAGTTTTCGAAAATAACCAACGCTGCCTTTAACATTACAAAGTCCACTTTTTAAAAACAAAGAGGATAGTTACAGACGATCCTCTTGAAAGTACAGATCCCTGATGTACACACACAAACATGTTTGACATTAAAGCTGCAGGGAGCATTTAGCGGGCCTTCATACCTCTGGATTTTGGGGTGTGGTACGGCCGTGGCCTTGTTGCATGACAGAACTTTACCTGCTGTGAATGTTAAGAGGAAATGAAGGCAACCATGAACGACTCCAGTCCTTTGAGTCTTATCCACTGCATGCTCCAAAAGTTGCTTGTAAAAAGAAAGGTTTCATATGAAGAAAAACCAGCTGAAGCTTTTAATCAGAGAGAAGCAAACCTTCCTTTATACAACCATCACAGGCTGTAGATTTTATGAATCCACCGTGTGTTCTCATAAAACTTAAATCAGGTTTCTCATCTCCATTTATTGTATTTCAGCTGCTACAACAAGCCCACATTAGCATCGCCATTAATCTTAGCCTTAATTACCAGAAGCACACAACTGAGGCTTCCTTGATTAATGTGTGAAGAGTTTCATTTGTAACAGGTCTGTCTCCGCCTGTGCTCATGTGGAGCGACGGGGCAGCGCTTTTATTTGCGCCACCCGAGCAGAAGACAGAAGCCATTTTGCCCAGCGGAGCAGATCTCAGGGTGTAATTACACCGGCTGATTGGTAAATGAGATTAGAGCGTGGAGGTGCACGCTGTGTTGGAGATGGAATGAAACTCTTTAGGAGGTGCTGCTCTTGACATTTCTTGTAGACACACACACATGCAGTCACGCTCTACATCTCGGGCTCTTGTTCACGAGTTTAAAGTGAATATTCTTAAGAGAGAGAGAAAGAGGGAGAGAGAGAGAAATCTCAGCAAGTTTAGCTTGATAAAGAAAATAACACGGAAAGCAGAATGTATTGCTGTTGCAGTCTACATCTCAAAGCGATCAGTAAATCACATTTACGGCACCAAATACAAATTAAAAGACAAAACACTGTCATTCAAACCTCGTCCAATGGGAGCTTGGTCAAGCGACTCAACACCACAAGGTAATTTTTTATTTATTTCTGGTTTAACACTCTGTTATTGAGAGACATGCTACTCACACACATGCACAAACAGGACCTGTGGGCATGCACTAATGGAGAGATGTCAGAGTGGGGCTGCTACACAGGGAACGCCTTTGGGTGTCCGTGGCCTTGCTACCATCTTCAGAACTGTTTGCCAGCATGTCCCCACGCCCCCCCTCCCGTCTGACAGGGATAGTCTCCTGCTTTGAGGTGCATTTGTTAACAGATCAGGAGAATTTTAAGAAGACTGCTCCTGAAATTCTCCTGATCTTCTCAGGAGTTCTGAGAAACCTTCAAGTTCTCGCAGCAGACTTTGAACCGAACGCCGGTCAGCAGAAATGTTTAGAATAAGAGGAGACTGAGGCCCTAACCCTGCAGCCACATGTCTGATGTGTCCTTGAGCAAGACACTTAACCAAAAGTTGCTCCTTCTGCTTCGTAGGTGGCGTGTGAATGTGTATGAATGGATTAGTTAATACTGAAGTTCACTTCACACAGCAGCCTCTACCATCAGTGTGTGAATGTGTAGGTGTGACCTGCGGTGTAAAAGCAATTAAGTAGACAGAAGACTAGAAAGGCACTAATCAAGCTCAAATCCATTTACCATATAAGGTCAATTCTGCTTCAAATTATGAGGGCATCAACGGCAAAAATGCAGAAACTGGGTGACGTCACTGTTTCTACGTCCATTTCTTATATACAGTCTGTGGTTTGGCTACAGTCGAGGCTGCAGTATCTCACCAGCTGGAAGCGAGAGCAGGCCGGACTAGAGGCCACTAAGTGGAAAAAGTCTTCTCTTTGTCGAAACTTTAAAAGATAAACTCACATTAAAAGTGAAATGGAAAAGTAATTACTTCTGTGGAGTTTTTTTATCTGCACCAAACACAACAGAATCACATTAAAGGGAATGTTTTTATCGTTATATGTGAGAGCAGAGATCAAGAAAAACACTTTATAATCTATTTTGAGCTCAAATGTTTTCTTCACACATCATACTCCTGTTTTATGGAAGCTCGTTTGTGCCAGTAAAGGAAGAAGAAATGTGAAAGCTAAGCATGGATGGAAGACACAAATGCTTATCTTAAGCATGGACTGTAAGTATAAATGGACGAGGACTGAGTGACATCACCCGTCTGTTCCTGCAGGGGGCTCCGGAGGCTCATCGGCAGCAGCCGCCATGTTGGAAATGCTGTCTCAGCCTAACTTTCAGTCAACCTAACGACAGGCTGAGAGCTGGAGCTGAGGCGGGTTTTAAGCCTCCTGATGAACTGTTACATCGCGCCCACCTGTCAATCATGTCAGCTACACGTCTAACTATTAATAACACGCATTGTTCATCAAATCAAAACGGAGCAGTTTAAAAAATTCATTAGATTGATAGTCATAATGATGGGATTTATTAACAGCTCTGTAGAGACTGATGATGCCACACATTTATTCTTCTTTTTAAGGACACCTCGTCGTATCAGTCACATCTGCACGTTTTGGAGGAAATCTTCAGATTCAGGCACTCTGCTGCTTTACCTCCACGTCTGCCTATTTGTATTTGTCTCTCTCACCTTTGGGCGAGACGCTCCCTGTCAGCGACACGCTCGACCAACCGCTAAAGCAGCAGCTTGTTTCTGCTCCTCCATTGTTGATGGGAGGGGAGTTGTTGGCATTTATCTACCTGTGGAGCCAGTCCAGATCTACTAGGAAGGAGGCAAGGTGGAAGACAGGTTTCTGGGGGGTGGGGGTGAGGAATGGAGGGCGTAGGAGGAGGCGTAGATCAAGGGGGATTTTCTGCTTGTCAAGCTTCCTTCGTCTTTCCAAGAGGCGAGGAAGGAAGCGGTGCAGCTGTCGCTGTACGTTATCCACCTGGGTACTTCAAAAAGACGCCCAGATGTTCAACACCGCAACACACATCAACAACAACAACCCCACCAATCTCCACCTAAACACACACGAGCACAGAGACGGCTGGTGAGAACATTACCCACTTGACTTGAAGCTCCCATTGCACTTGACACGTCCCGCCCATCCTTGTCTGCTCTCATATTAAACTGGCATCTGCAGCTGTTGTGCGATCACACATAATTTGCTCCTTTCTTCCTGGTTGTCTTGTAAAAGAAAAAAAAGTCTAATTTTTCGCCTGAAACTCTGCGGCAACTCTCCAGCTACAGCGGAGACAGTATGAGCACAGTGTACACGGTGGGAGGCCGTGATCTGCTGTTAAAGGGGAATCCAGATGGTTCAGTTGATTGGACCATAATGGTGGTATCATCAAAATGGAGGAATCATCAGCTCCTGTACTTTAAACAATCTGCACTATAACAGGAAACACACACACACACACTAATCGGCCAAAGCTTCCAGCGATGGGACAGTAAACTATCCTATTCTGATTGTCTTTAAAGGAGCAGTATGTAACTCTGACACCTAGTGTTTAAAATGGGTACTGCAGTCCAAATTCAAAACATTGTAGAGAGCTGTCTCTCACCCCCCTACAAAAAACCGCCTACCTTCTCTGGTGCAAACAAATCCAGACCATTCAGGACCAGAATCTAAAGTTAGAAGGAGGACATACTGGCTGCTGCATTGTTGTCAGAGAAGCCAGCACTTCAACATAGCATGTTTCCTTAATGTCTGATCATAGAGTAAGCTCACTTTATCATTTCAGTCCCTACACAGCTTTTTGATTGGACTTTAAACGGGCAATATGTGTTCATTTGTTCAACACTCTTTATAAGAGGAACTGGAGCAGGGAAAAAAAGCTGTTGAGCAACAAGTGGACCCCTTTAAAAAAGAATAATAACTAAAGCACTTTTAAAAACAAAGTGCTTCGACAAACGTGCAGAGGCAAACACAGGAACAAAGCATAAAAACACAACACACAAAAGAACCCTCCAAAAACCTGACAAACATAACAACCCAAACATCACAAGAGCCCAAACTGTGCAGGAAACACAGGAACCCAACGACATGAAGCGAGACCAAGAGGACTAAAGGTATACCAAGAGATGAGCAACTCAAAGAGAAAGAAAGAATAAGAAATCAAAACAAGAGGGGGGTAAAAGCTTAAATATGATCAGAGGCACATCATTAAATCGCACCAAAGTGTATCATACTGTTATTGTTACAGGAAGTGTTTGGGAATCTTCGCTGCAAAATGTTTATTTACCATGAAAACATTGTATTTAGAGTGAAGAGCTCCTCTGCTCTCTGATTTGTTATTTAATAATTCTGATTCATTAAAGGCAGCGTATGTAAATTCCACCACCAGGGGGCTCTCAATCAAAACAATAACAAAAGATGACGTCGAGGCTGGCGGGGAATCATGGGAGTGAATTTCTCTGCTACTTCCCCCACCCCCACACCCTCGATTAAAATGAACCCAGAGTTGACTGTAGTCATGACGACCGGGCGAAACCGACCTGAGGAAGAGAATATGTTTACAGACGAGCTAAAGTATCCGAGTATCATTTACGCAACGTTTTAATCACAGCAGCACATACAGCAACAGTACGGCAGCTTTTAGGAGCAGCTCACGCTTCCTCATGCAGCGGCCTTTGACGTTACATCCGATGTTTCCATGGCAACAATAAACATATCATGTCTGTCATGGCGGCTCTGTCTAGATGAGAAGGATTTCTCCGTCTTTGATAACTGATTGAAATATTTGAGGTAAATGTAAGTACTCAACAAAAAATATACAACGTAGGTTTAGTCCACTTCTATGAATTTCGATATCTTAGTGTACAAATTCGACATATTAAACCTTTAAGCCAACATTTCAGTCATCTATAACCAGGCAGTTCTTTGATCCGACACTCTTCAGGTTTTGATTCAGAAATAATAAACGGTGCACCAGGGAGCCGTCTGAGGGATCTGACCGATGACCTTCTGGGTCCAGGAGGATCTCATGAACTGCTGCTGCTCAGCTAATAGTGGACCATGACTGCGTGCTCAGCCCAGACAAATCCAGCAGGCATTGTTACAGCCCTTATAATGGATAATCCTGTCTGTGTGCTCAGCTCCACAGAGTCACGGGTCAGCTGCTATCAGAGGTTTGAGGCGTGCAAACTACGCCGGGTGTGTGACCTTCACGTGACCTCAGAGCCTGTAACACACAGGAGATCAGGATGCAGAACATGAGGCTTTACCAAAGATCATAACACAGCAGAGATGAGATTATAGAGCTGAGGTTATGAAGTCTCAGTGGATGTATAATGTGTGTTTAGCCATGTTTGGGTGGCGTGTTCATGTTACTGAACGTACAGTCAGACTGGAGGAGTGGATTATAATGAAGGAGGTGTTTCTGGTTGTCACTGCAGTGAGCTGCTTTCTTTCTTTCTTGATCTTCTGACTCTTTTAATGATGCCCTTTAGTCCTTGCCCTTCTTGCTGCCATACTTTAATGATAGGAGACCGGAGATTTAGCACTATCTCGTGTTAATCACAATGCACACCGCTTCAGTAAGTGCACGATTTGAATGGAAACTGAAATTGTTTCAAATTTTTTATGCTATTTTTGCGTTTCTATTGTCTCGAACAACGTTGCTGTTGAACTGAAACTTAAGGCTTGATTCACCAAAGGATTACTTTGCTTTGCACTCGCTCAACGTGTGCAAATGTTTCAAACAGACATCATCTTATTTACGTAGCACATGCAGGGGGTTAAATGCACTCCTAATTGCGCTGCAGAGCGAAACAGTGTCTCTGTGCTGTTTGCACGTATTTAAATTAGTTATTACGCAGTCATTGGGGAAAAACTGTCCCCTTTTTAATGCAAATAATAATTGCAAAAAAGCATCTAATTCACAGAAACCGGCGCTAACAGATACGCGCAGTTAGAGTGGAACTGTCTGCTGAGAGTTGGCGGTAACTGCGCCGCAGGATTTATGAGATAAATCTTTTTTTTTTTACCTCTTGTGATCAGGAAAACAACTCCACCTTATTTACACGACATTACGCAGATGGGCATCTGCTTTTTGTGATTTTTAAGTGTTAAATCTCTTCTATTGAGAAATATCTCAACATAGAGTCACTCTAAGATGAGATGTAAAGTCGTATCTGCAGAATACAAATCAACAGCTTGTGAAGTACCTCCTCTAAATGTGTGCGTTGTTTAAGGGTCAGAGCAGCAGGTCAAAAATGACATGAAAGACAGTGAAGTAGAAAAGTTAACTATCCTGTCCTCGCCTTGTTAGTCATCGTATATTTTCCACATACTCCATGCTGAATGTTTTTATTCAAAACATAACTGGTGTCAGTGCTGTTTGCTTTGACTCTGCGTCCTCTTCAATCTTATCTCCGTCATAAAGAAATACATGAGTGTATCCTTTACTACTCGTCTTCGTGTCAGATATTCGTCATTTGCCGCAGTGTCACCTGGTTCCGGTTTTTCCATCAGGTTCTTTATTTCGAATCTCTGATGACTTGATAAGTTCTCTGCCTCCATCAGCAGCGACGGACAGAGTGACACCAGACGAGCTATCTTGACACGGACTGGCTTTGACTGTGAAAACCAATATCCTCCTTATTTGGCCTACACGGTTTCTCATTTCAAAATCACATTATAGAATCAGGCAGAGTGACAGCGGGGCATTTTACAGGTCCAGGAAATGAGCAGGATACATGTTCATCATTGACTCTCCCTCAGGTGGAGCTGTCAGTCCTGCAGGCTGGCGGACGGACAGAGGAGGCGGGATATGGTCATGTGTCTGTCCGTCAAAGGACACAGTGAGGGGCTCTTGTGTCACATGAGATATAAAAGTGGCACAAAGTCAGCCCAAATGACTAAACATGATCTCCACAATCAGACGGACTTTTCTTTTCTCTCTGTCTTCTGGAATTGTTCAAAGATGAATTCAGGAGACAGACTGCGGATTGTTATTTTAGAATTTATTCGGCTGAGGTCACACAAAACAGCAACAGAGCACGATTTGCTGACAAACTTAAAAATGATAAAGTGACCTTACTATATGATGACAGCTCTCTACAATGTTTTGAATTTGGACTGCAGTACCCATTTTAACCACTAGGTGTCAGAGTTACATATTGCTCCTTTAAATATAACATGTATGGCTTATTGATCGGTGGAGTGATGGATGCATTCACGTGTACTCGTCTTCAATACTGCACTCGTGCACGGTTGACATATATTTTATATTCTTCTATGAAAATGTCTGATCTTCAAAGGTGTCCACACAAACACTGTCTGTACACACCAGAGCTGATAGATTGCTTTTGAAGTTCTTGGAGGAAATATAATTTATCTGTGTAGCAGCATGTTGACCTGTGTGTGTGAGACTGCAGATGCATCGTCCTCTGAGGACTTAACATGCAGCTACATTCATCATCTGCTTACGTAACAGGGAGGCCAACAGGGAGCGAACCGGAGAGAAAGAGGGAAAAATCAGGAGATTATGAGTGTGTGTGAGAGCGCCACGGTTAGTGTGTGTAATTGGATGCGACTTTGTTTGTGTGCAGGCCCACATGTACATAAATTCATGGTCTGTGCACCCCCCTTCCCCCTCCCATCAGCCTATCAGTCTCTGCCTTTTCTGCCTCCGTCTCCTTGAGGGATAAGATAAGCAGCTCAAACTTTTTGGAGCCAAGGCAGGGAGGAGAGAAGAGGATGAGAGATCGCCCTCCAAATCCTCTCTAATCCCCCGCCGACTCATTCTTTAGCTGTAATTATGTATCAGATACACAGACAACAGGCAGGACACGTCCACCAGCACCAAATATTACAAACTGTTGCTTTTCACACACATTTTGCAAACACCTATCGGCTCTCTTGATGAGTGCAGCTTCTCTGTAGAATTGCTCTGCACCTGTTTGGTCCACTTGTTCAGCCGTGCTTATTGAAAGCAGTTTGCACCACTGAGTGGTTTTGAACCTGAGCCTCGGTGAGAGTGGTTCAGTTTACGGGCCATTAGAACGGTGTTTGTGCGAGGGTAAACATCAGGCTGATGTGGGCTGTTTTCTCTGCCATATGCTCACATGCTTGTTTTATTGCTGTAGGAACACATGGACATTGCACATTGTGCTGCTTTGAGAGTTTAATTTTCCAGGAAACAAAACTCCTGCATGGATTATGTCGATCAAATCCTGGTAATCTAGCTTACTCTTAGCACAAAGACGCCACAGAAAGGATTTTTGGGGCTTACGACACTTTGAGATACAATATGGAGGGTTTGTCACAAAAATATGTCCAATGCAGCAACCGACATGGCAGCAGCTGTGGGCTCATATCCAACCTCGGCCCTTTGCTGCATGAACTCGCCTGTCTTTCAGGTGAATTATTTTGCAAACTGCTCTGCAGGACATCACCTTCTATGAATTTCCAACTCATAAAACCTGGATGAAGTTGTAAATGGACTTGAGCTTGTATATTTCTTTTCTATTCTTCAGACCACTCAAAGCTCTTTCACACCGCAGGTCACACCTACACATTCTCACACTGATGGTAGAAGCTGCTGAGTAAAGAGTCCATCAGAAGTAACTAATCCCATTCGTACACATTCATACACCGCCGACAAAGCAGCGGGAGCAACTTGGGGTTAAGTGTCTTACCCAAGGACACATCGGACATGTGGCTGCAGGAGCTGGGGATTGAACCCCCGACTTTCCCGTTTAGAGACGACCGACTACCAACTGAGCCACAGCCTACTTTTTTTCGGGAAACAATGCTTTGTGTCAAAGTTATCCACCCTTCTAACCAGTGTTGTAGTCAAGACCACACTAACCGATACCGAGACATTTAGGTGATTGAGACCGAGTCAATACCAAGACCAGGGCAGGGCAAGACCTAGACAAGACCAAGACCATAAATATCACTGAGAAATCATCATTTTGTGTACAGGGTGCGTGTCACTAAGTTAGACAGAAATGACTTGGTTTAAAATCCAGAGTCCGCCTAGTCTGAGACCGAGACAAGACTGAGTAAAAATGCTTTGAATTCTGAGACGAGACCTTCAAAAAGTGGTCTCGAGACCGGCCTTGAGACCAAGACCGATTCAGAGTACTACAACACTTCTTCTAACCATCCCTTCTGACCACTCCTCTTCTAGGTTTTGTGGGTCTACTGACCACAAGGAATTGCTTGTCAGCAAAACTTCTGGCCTGTCTTCATAAAAACATAATCCTTTCAGAATGACATGGCATTAAAACTGTATTTGTTAATGCAAATAGGATGTATATGAACATGATTTCTTGGTGGTGGTCATTACTGCTGCAGAATCTCAGCAACTCTTCTTCAATCAGCTCCGTCCACTGCTGCAAGGTCTCTAAATGTCATGAGCACTCACTGTGAAATTGCAATTAAGAACGTAATAAATAAATGATAGAGAAACACTCTCTCTCAGGCCGGACGGACGGAGGGACATCCAGCTAATTAAGATTTTATGATCAGTGAGGAGCGTTTGTAACGAGGGAGAGGAATCATTCGCCACAGAGCAACACAGTTAAAGAGTCATTCATTTAGTTCTTCTTTTTATTTTCTGGATGTGCTGTAAACTCTGTTGAAGTGTAACTGCGTGTGCATGTGTTTTTCTCAAGGAGAATGCCGCCCCCACCTGCTGCACCTGCTGCACACACTCCCCCGTGGTGTGCACCTTCAGCGAGGTTGGCGTGGGAAAGGGCTGTGAAGTTCACCGAGCAGATTTAAAGTGGCTATAAAGTTCCCAGCAGTGCCTTTTCTTTGCCTTTCACATGAAGTGAGGAAAGCCGAGCAGGTTTTATTTCCCTGTTCTCAGAGAGCGAGGAATGAGGAGGAGAACGAGAAAAGGATGGAGGAGGTGGAGGGAGCGGTCCTTAGAGGCCTCACACTGTAATGCGTTTCAGGTTGAAACCAGATCATGGACAATTAGAGGAGAAATGGCTGACTTGGTAAACAGTGATCCTCTATGGACACATCACACAGCGAGACTGATTCCACTCTGCATCTGAGAGGAAGCTGTGTCTCTCTCACTGTCATTAACGGCTGCAGCTTTGATCGCCCAATGATTCTTCTCGACAATTAAAATCATACAAAAAGAACAAACTAGATTCTAAGTAGCCGTCTGTGAATCATTGCTGCTGACATTATCCACTCTCTAAGCAGCCTCCGAAGGCTCAGAGAAGAAAAAATAAAAAGCTGTTTGCAAATCTGTACACACAGTTTAAAAATCCATGAACACGGCTTCCAAGACTGTAGAACATTTACGCAAATCTGTGCGCACAGTTTGTTAAAACGTGCCCACAGTTGGCACAATTTACACATCCATGGGAACGGATTGAAAACCATGCGCACACATTTTTATTCTATGAATATTTTTAAACCTCAAAGTAGAGAGGGAGCAAAGGGCGCTCAGAGTTTTTCAGAGGGGGGAATAAGATCTGTTGCCTCTAATATTTTATATTATTTAAACCTCTTTATCCTCCTCGGTCATGAAGTCCAGAATGATGTCCCCCTCCTGTCCTCCAGCTTCGGTATCTGTCAGTGCCAGAAAAGCACAGCCGCGGCAGACGCGCAGAGACCCATCGGGGAGATAAAGAGAGAGAGAAAAGGAAAATAAGCAGGGGGACTCAGTGTGCTGTAATGAGCGTGACAGATTGGCCTCTAAACAGACTAATTGTTATAAGGCATATTCCCTTTTAAAATAGATCAGGAGTAATGAGGCGGGGACACAGAGGACAATACAGAGTGTAATGGCGTGTGTGAGGCCTCTATGAAAGCTCTCTGTAAAATGTGAACATGTTGTCTTTTGGCACAAACACTCGGCGGCCTTGAGCGGGGCATCGGAGCGTCTCAGCTGGATTAAAGTCATAGCGGGGCGTCAAGCGCCGTCATTGTGGTTATTTACCCACGGCAGGAGTGTTTGTGCTTCATCTGTGATCTGTTGTGTTTATCTGGAGGTTCTGGTTGATCTGCAGAAAGCCGTTTTAATCGGCATTTACTAAAACTATCGGTGCATGCTGGGTGTCTATTTAACAAATAAAGTTTAATCTAAACAGTCAATATGCATATTAAAACAAGTTATTTTCTCGTTAACTCTACACAGCACAAAAGGATAAGAAGGCCCCGTCACAGATGGATGTGAAACAGCTCATAGAACAAACATTAGAAATGATATTAAGACATTTCGGTGTGTCTTGTTTTGGCCGTTATTGTTTTCAGTCTTTAGATCCTGCAGCAGAGTTATTGGGGAGGAGATATTAGATTTTTGTGTGCCAGAGAAAATGAATCTGAATTCTGCCTGGATCCAAATCAAGGGGTGCTACGAATGTTTCCTGAAGCCACCAGCCTGAAAAACAAACTGTTTCTCTTCTTTTAGAATAAAAGACAGGAAAGGAACAAGCAGTAAACGTACACACTACGCTCTGGGGGCGATGAGCCCAGGAGGAGGGGTCCAGTTTGCAGGGGGCTCTGGAGGCTCATCGGCAGCAGCCGCCATGCTGGAAATGCTGTCTCAGCCTAACTTTCAGTCAACCTAACGACAGGCTGAGAGCTGGAGCTGAGGCGGGTTTTGAGCCTCCTGACGAACCGTTACATCGCGCCCACCTGTCAATCATGTCAGCTACACGCCTAACTATGAATAACACGTATCGTTTATAAAATCAAAACGGAGCCGTTTCAGAAAAATTCACGCCCTGTACAGTGTGTGCCAGTGATGACAATAACTAATCTGAACTATTTAGTTTTTTGTACCAGGCTGTAAACATGTTAATTTATGCGGTAAAAACTGTTTTTTTGCCAGTCATGTGTATGTGACTTCCGGTGTTCCTGGAGCCAGCCTCTAGTGGACACTTGACGAACTGCAGGATTTTGCACTTCCGCATCGGCTTCATTTTCCAAGACCGGAGGTTGCTGCTTGGTTGTATGCTGTATTTACAGGCTGCAACAAATTTTAATGACTCTGTCCACTGCCCTGTCTCTAAAGAAAGGCCTAAAAAAGCCCAAAGATTAATCAGAAAAAAATGGGGGGGGGCGATATTTTCCAATGAGTGATTTTAATCTGAGTGTAGGAACAAGGATGTCTGGAGTACATTTAGTGCCAATCCTTTGCGTTGCTGTCGAGATATTTTACTCATGGTCTCATCGTTGGCCAGACACATCCATCCTCAGAGCCGCTCATGACGTCATATATTTACTGATACAAAACAAGATGTTGACATCCAGAAATGATATCAAATACTGGCATCGTCTTTTTCTGATCCGTTATCTGTGACGCTTCGTTCAAAGTGTTTTTTCAGTCCCCACAAACATTGACTGGACGACTTCTCCAACTGCTGTTTGCTGAGAAAATAGACATCAGCTGTGTGTGTTTCAGCTCTGACAGATCGAGTCCCAAACTCCCAGACTGTCTCTGACGTCCCAGGGTTGAAGAACAACACATTTTAATTTCTTTTGTTTTTGGAACATCTATCCTCAGACACACCTGACTCCGCCTCAGCTGGCAAACGAACAAACAAATGTCGACCTCAGAGTGACTTTGAGGTGTGAAAATGCATCTTAACGGCAGCTTTCTTTATTGAACAAATGTACTTTGATTCTGTGGTGCGGAAGGTGAGACTGTAGATGTTTGTTCTTTATCTTAATGAGGAAATGCTTCTGTGTCTTAACAGTTTTCATTGTTGAAGTTTAGAGATACACGTCTGTATTTAAACAAAGGTTTTTTTTGTGTGTGTGTATTTGAAGTGAGCCTATCTAACTTTATTTGAAAGGAGCAATATGTAACTCTGACACCTAGTGTTAAAAATGGGTACTGCAGTCCATATTCAAAACATTGTAGAGAGCTGTCTCCGCCCCCTCCTCTCTAGAGTGGATGCTCACGCAGGTCACCATGTGGTGGACACTGAAGCTTCAGTGTTTAGCCAGCTCTGCATCGGTCTGTAAACCATGATAATCTACCCAGAAACCAGACCAACAAAGGCTGGTACAAAACAACATCTGGTGCATTTGATTGCTCACAGATTATACATTTCATTTACAAGAGGAACGGCGCCTCTTTCAGAAGTTCACTCCAAGCGAGTATGTTTTCTTTTCCACTGAAATGTGTAAGAAAATCAATCCCACAAACTCAGAGTGTTTGAGCTGCAGTCTTTATTCTGCACGTTTTATGCCGAATAAATAAATTAGATTATTCTTCCTAATACCAAGGTTTATTTCTTTTGATGGAAGAACAATGAGAATATCAAGAAACTCTGCGCCTTGCATCATGAATGACTCAGAATCGATTGTGTTGTTAAACTTCTCATGTGCGGACATTTATATTTCATGTTCCTATCAACTTTTCAGAAGATAAAATCAAAGTTTGGAAACACTTGTGGCCTCCGAGAGTCGGATCCAATAAAGCCTCGCTCTTTCTTCTGATATTTTGATCATGTTAAATGAGGCATGAGCCTGGAGTCTGCAGAAGATTTGGGCTGAGTTAACTTCACGATGAGAAAAGAGCAGCTTCTTTTAATTGTTCTAATGTATGTGTAGTTTGCTCACAGTTTTCTTTACACCCGCCTGATCTGAACTCTCCTGCAGTATCCCGTAGAGAGGCTGGATTATCTCCTCTGTAAAGAACACTATATGTGTGAGTAATAGGCTTAATGAGGTGTCAGCCTGAGGAGGCGGGTGTCACTTCTTATGTCTGTATGCTTTCTCTCACGTCACCCCTCGTTTCGTGACAGCTGTGGGCGTTGGCTCTGATCCACAGTGTGAAGAGGAAGATGTGTGTTAATATTCATCTGCATCAGCTCACTGACGTCATGTATGGACTGAAACACTCAATCACACACGTTAACACTCATTCATTTTATTCAGAAGTGACTGGTGGTGAATTGTTCTCCAGGGGGAAAAATCAATCTATATTTGTATGGCGTCAATTCATAACAAATGTGATCTCGAGACGCTTTACAAAAAGCAGGTAAAAGACCTTACTCATTGTTATGTTACAAAAGACAAATGGGATGGGGGAGATGGGATGAGCTGCAGGAAGGATTTCTCCTTTGTATTCCTCACGTTCCTGTTGTCCACACTTCCTTGCGGCTGAGGTGGGGGTCGGAGCAGGCTATGCATGAATGAGGACAGTGGTGGTTGTGGGGACGACACAGTCTGATGTTTTGGCTAGGTGTCAGGCGGTGGTTGTGGGGACGACACAGTCTGATGTTGTGGCTAGGTGTCAGGCGGTGGTTGTGGGGACGACACAGTCTGATGTTTTGGCTAGGTGTCAGGCGGTGGTTGTGGGGACGACACAGTCTGATGTTTTGGCTAGGTGTCAGGCGGTGGTTGTGGGGACGACACAGTCTGATGTTTTGGCTAGGTTTCAGGCGGTGGTTGTGAGGACGACACAGTCTGATGTTTTGGCTAGGTGTCAGGCGGTGGTTGTGAGGACGACACAGTCTGATGTTTTGGCTAGGTGTCAGGCGGTGGTTGTGGGGACGACACAGTCTGATGTTGTGGCTGGGTGTCAGGCGGTGGTTGTGGGGACGACACAGTCTGATGTTGTGGCTGGGCGTCAGGCGGTGGTTGTGAGGACGACACAGTCTGATGGTGGTCGCTGGGCATCAGGGACTTAGGGTGGTCGTAGTGCCAGATCACTTTGCTGAAGGTTGTTGGAGTTGCGTCTACTCGAGAGCCCGGCTTCTGCTGCCAGCATTTCTCACAGATGGACCAGGATGTAAAAGTATATCTAAGTTTGTTAGCTTGATGCTAGCACATTCTGGAAAAACAAAATTAGCATTTTAGGAAGCGATCTATTTAACTTGAAAAGCTACTGACTCATGCTAGTCTGGTCTGCGGTTACAGTCATTGCTCTGATCCAGTGATGCTCTTTATGTCTCAGTGGGATGTGTCCCTCTGCTGCTTCCTTTTGGGTGGTCACAAAGTGCTTTACATCAACAAAAAACAACAACATACATATAATAAAAACAGGAACAAATGAGTACTGACCGACATTATAACATCCTGCTATGACCAGGAACAACAATTGGCACAGTAAAACAAAGATCAATAGGTAGACTGGGTGGGCCTGTCTAAAAGAGTTAATGGAGCCTCAGAGCGCTAACGTCTAGCACCCAAGACTGTTTACTTTAGACAGGTAGAACATTTAAAATCAACATTTGTAATGTGATTAAACATTTTACGCAATAACTGTATAATATTTATTTTGTCCTTTTAAATTGTGCATGTGTGCATCGCCTTTATTTAAAACAAATTTATACAAATCTTATTCAGTGAAGCTCTGTGATTTTCCTTGGAGCGTTGCCTAAGACAAGTCCAACTTGAAAATTAGCAGTAAACAAAAGACTGACAAAAACATGGGGAAAAATGACAGGAAAGTTTTGAAAGCGTAGAACTTTAACAAATATCCGCTGAGGGTTGTTTCTCAAAGGACAGGAAGCAGCTGCAGAGACACACAGACACACACAGGACAAAGACACATGCAGCACATGGGGACCTTTTAGTCTTTTAAGCATCCATCAAAGCCATGGCGTCCTTGAGTCTGTGATTACGATCAGAGGATATTAAAACAACACAACACTTTGCCGTCGAGCCAAAGGGCGGACAAACTGTCGCTGTGAACTCGTAGCCAATGAATGTAAAGCCAAGCTGAAACCTTTTGCCAAGGCCAATTACCCGGCCCTGCATCCAGCTGACTAATTACACCAAATGAGCTGACTCAGTGGATTATGGGATGAATTAGATGTTATCGAAATCATGCAGCAGAGCTGAATATTAACAGAGTCATTTAAAAGTGAGACAATTTCAAACTCATTTCAATAAACAGGGGATGACACAGCAGAAACACATGTTCCCTTTTATAATGCTATCTCAAACTGTAAGAAGTGGACTTGGCCTTTTGGTTTCGAAAGCGAGGCCAATATTCTTTCTAATGACCAGCAGGGGGCGTTTTAGCATCCAACACCATGTTAGTAGAGAGTCCCTGTTGCTCAGTTTGTAGAGTCTGGAAGGTCGGGGGTTTGTTCTCCAGCTCCTGCAGCAACATGTCCGATGTGTCCTCGGGCAAGACACTTAACCCCAAGTGGCTCCAGCTGTTTTGTTGGCTGCGTGTGAATGTGTATGGGCCCTCTACATTTAATAGTATGATTACATGCATGTTGGATCAGTAGTGTTGGCGCAATCCTCCTGGCTAACATTTGCCTCCTCTTTCCTTTGCTAAAAAATGTCACTGTTGTGGTTGAATGCCTTATGGCCTCCTTTCTTTCTGGCATCCTGACTCTTGTTCAGGTCCTGGCTTGGCTACACCCAGCACAACTAACAGTTAAAGGCAGGGTTGGTAATTTTCTCCAGATACACTTTTTAAGATTCTGGTTGAAATTGTCTTTAGGTCCTGACAGAAATTAATAACTCATGTGCTCTGAAAAAGGAACAAAGAAAATCCGTCATCTGTAGCGGTTGTAAGCCTGTAAAAACTTCGACCAATGTCTGCCACGAGGTACCAATCTGATGAACCAATCAGGACTCCCTGCTTCCCTGCTCGTTCTCCACACTAGCCCACACTCAAAGCGCGTCACCGATGACAGAGTTTATACTGTGAGTTTACTTACCGCTGAATGAGACTTGAGACGACGTAGTTTCTACACAATGCAAGCCATAAGCTGAGGTCCACTTCTGGAGCAGCAGCGCTCATGCATGTAAGTGAGGGGCGTGGCTTTAGAGGGAGCACAGAGGGGAGGGGGTGGGTGTAGACGGAGCACTGAGGGAATGGGAGTTTTGTGTATCTACTCTCTTGTTTTTTTTGTTTTAGATTCATTTTTCGTTTCTTAACCGTCTTAAGAAGGCGACATGTTTCAATTAAAAGACAATGAAATACTTGTATTGCTGCGAGCAGATCGGTCACTAACAGCTGAGTGGTTATACTGAGAGCAGAGGTCGCATTTGTCGTTGTTCTGCAGTGCAACATGTGGACTCAGCCTTGAGAACGTCCTCCTGATTGTGAGCAGCAGCTTCACATCAGTCAGGGAGATGGAAGCAGATCAGCTGTTAGTTAGTGTTTTAATGGCCCATTCAAATTAAAGGCTCTGTCAACAAGGCAGTTAGCTTTATCAAGGCTGTTGATCCAAGCAGGCAATTTTCTTCTTGGAACAAAAGAGGAATGAAATGGATGAGAGCGGGTATGGGGAAAAAGATAAAGGCTCATCTGTGGATGCTGATACAGCTGCACACACACACACACACACGCACGCGCACGCGCACGCACGCACGCACACACACACACGCACGCACGCACGCGCACGCACGCGCACATACACACACACACACACACACACACACGCACACAGTGCTCTGGAAGATACAGCAAAGGACGGAAATGTATTTCTTTCTGGGTCACCTATTTACCTCCTAAATTCTGCTCCTTTTCCGTGAATCAGATGCGCTCGGATTACAGTGAGTCACAGAGACCCGCAGAGCGTCATGAGTGGAAGAAAACATCGCTGTTATTATTATTATTCTGCATGAGACTGTCAGCCCGACAGACAGAGAGAGAGAGGGAGAGCAGAGGCCACATCTCCTCCTGCTAAAATCAATCTTCTGGAGGACGATGAGAGCAGAATACTGATGAAGCTTCATTCACAGGGATCAGCTCTTTGTTGATCTCTTGGCCTCCGTTTCACAAAAACTGAAATTAATATCTGATTTATTGAAACCTTTGAGTCCACGCTCTGCATCTCAATCAGGACTACAGTACTGTCGATGTTAATACGGAGAATTTCTCTGAGTCAGTGAAATAGAATAGATACGGTTCAGGAAAATAACACAGCAGATTCATTAAATACCGTTGCTATAGGAGCAACGTCAAAGCTCTCAGCTCCTTTCTCTTTGGTGGCACCTGTGGTGAAAAGCGGTATTGCAAGTATCCAAATTGTCCTTGCTGCTAGCTCTGAATGTTTATCTTTGAAGGTCACATTTGTTTCTTTGTGTTTGTGTAATGTAGTGATGCAGCGCCTTCCAGCAACAAACGCATCGGCAGACGCCCAAGATACATCTGTCAATGAGCAACTTTATTCAAAATTCAGTTCATGCCATGTTTAATGGCAAGTCTGTCCACAAACGCACAAACGCACAAACACACACAATACTAAAAACTGTGGCGTAAGTTCTCCCTGTCCTCTGTTCGGCCCGACTCTCCTTTAAGACCCGACAAAAACAATATCTACTAATCATAGTGACAACTTCAAGCGAAACTGATATTTGCAAATCACCTAAATAAACAAAAACTGACCAATCCCGCCGCAACACAGAGACACTTTCCCCCAATTTCATTCAACGTGCATCGCACCAGGGCAGCCTGGACACATACAACATGCGTCAGATTGTACAGCATGAAATCAAAACATCCCGCAATCCAAAAGTACTTAATATTGACTTCCTACCTCTAAATTTTGCCCCAATTCAGCATGCAGTGTCGCCTCAAAAATGCCCAGCAACAAGCGTCCCTCAAGAATGATTCCCAACGTAGCCTTGACGCTTCTTCATGACGGCACCAGCAGAGCGTGCAGACACACCCCCTTACATTTGGGTTTAAATTCCTCTTTTAAAGCTTCTGTAAGCAACTTTCAGTTTTTATTGATGTTGGCGCCCCCCCGTGGACAAACCTGTACATCTTATCTCTTTACTGATCTTTTTCTGTACATGTGTAAGTCCAGTTTTCTGATGAAATATCTCCTCCTGGGGTTTTAGATCATGTAGAAACATTAGTAATAATTCCACACTATTTCATAACCAGATAAAAATCCTCACAGGAGTTTCATGGTCATAAAGACGGGGGAAAGAGTTCATATCTTTCTCCTCCTCTCTCTGGAGGACCGCCCCCTGCTGGCTGATGGATGCAGCTTCTGATTTGACTCTTCACCCAGTTCATAATCAGAAGGATACAGAAAATCCTGCAGGCCTTCATCAGAGGGCCAAAGGATCAATCGCCTTTTTAAGACATGGCGTTCTTAACCATGTCTTCACATACCATTGCAAATCCCTTTGGCCTCTTGTTCCCTCGCACATAAAAGCGTTTGTTTTCCTTCTGTCTAAAACCCTGGTTAATACAGTCTGTTTGGTAAGTTACAAAGAACACAAAAAAAACAGTTATAGGGATATTTCGGTATTTTTGAATTGGCGTTTTATGAGGTGCTTGTCAATAGTACGTACCCTATATTAGCCACAGGAGATGCCTGTCAGCGTGGCCCCTTAAATGAGAGAGCAGCCAGAGTGCAGGCACGGAGGCCAGGCTATGAGGCTATATGTGCGATGGGGTTGCCAACCCTACCTTATTACCTGGGAGGTCCCGTATTTCAAACTAAATTGACCGTTAACTAGGCTATACAGCTGTGCGGACAGGATCATTTGCTCATATTCGCCGGTTTGAATTGCGTCCCCAGCTCCACCGCCCAGAAACGTCACGAGTCAACCAAAACAAACCAGAACAGTAAAATCCAGTCAGAAGACAGAGTCTCTGCAGACACAGTCACCACCACACATGTATGGAGGCCCAGAAGGGATGATGGAGCAGCTTTACTTTAGGATCAGTCTGTATTTTATTTTTCAGGAACAAGCTTCTGACTCTGCCTTAAAGTAAAGAGAAGAGCTCTTTTTTTACCACCACTAGATGGGTATTTATAGCACCAAAGATTCAATTGTAGAAGTCATGTATTTGTCTTCCATGTGGTCAAAATATTTTAACAGGCCAGACAAAGTGTAATGATATTTATTTTTTCCTCTGGTTAGGCTTAACTTAATCCTCTTTCACCCAATTTAGCATGCTTCCTGCAACAGTGGCTGTAGCACTACTGTACATCCGTCGTTAGCGCTGTCCTGGAATGAACTCCACATAAATGAGAAAGATCCTAGAACGTATCGTTTAATCCACTCTAGACGGGGGGCTTCCAGTGAGATAGCACAATGCAAGTCAACATGGATTTCCTGGATGCATGACATTTTCTTCATGGTGTTTCCAGCGGTGGCTGCAAGCATGGATGGGCCCCGGTTCAAGATTGCTCAATGGGACCCCATTCAACCCAACATTCAAACAAGCACTCACATCAGAGCCGGCTGCTGGCAGAGGCTCTGATGAGGAAATGCTGGGGGAGATGGAGACGGAGAGAAGTGATGCATACAGATATCTGAAGCAAATGTGTCTTTCAATAGATTATGTTTACATGCATGTCTGTCTCCTCCCACCAGCTCACAGAGAGAAAACACTGTGTTTGTGCCGTGTAAACCCCCCTCCCCTCCGGCAGACACACCATGTGCAAAATGTCAATGCATATCAAATGAAAAAGGATCTTTTTACAAATAATGTCAGCAGAAACTTTGTTTACAACCAGTTCTAGGGTCTTTAAGGATTAAATAAAACAAAAAAACTTCTGGAGTTAGTGTGAAACAGTCGGTAATGGATGCATCTTAATCCTTACTGCTAAATTCCACCAGATGCGCGTTCAGTTCGTCTTCGCTCCGCCACAGAGCTCTTATGTTTTTACTGTAATCAATGTGTGTTTCACTGGCTCCGCTGTACTGCATCCATCCCAGCTCCGTCAGTCCGGAGCCCTCTGCAGCCGATATTTTTGCCGCATACGTCATATGTTGACGGACGAGGAAGTACGGAGCCGAAACGGAGCAGAGCTGACACACATTGCACACGCATCTGGTGGAAGATCTGGGTTAGGGGCAAATGTCACAATCGAAGTAGGTCCACTAGGGCCCTGTTTACACAGCGATTCAAGCCAACCTTTTGTTGTTTTTGATTTCAAATGAAGGAATATGAAGAGGCTAGGGGTTGGTACTGAAAACACACGGCTGATAGTGCCTGCTAACAATATAAATATTGTTTAGAGCGGGGAAACCAATGAAAATGCCCTTCCATGAGGATCTGCTTTGGTTATGTGGCCTGATTTACGCTCACAGAGCCCTCGGCGGTCAACAATAGGAAGGAGCACAGAGCTGAAATATATCCTGTCTGTGTGTGCTTTCTCTCCGGCTCGCTCTCCCTTTCTCACCATTTGTCCCCCAAAGGCAGAATATTGGAGGAGTCTTTAATCATCTTTACTGCCCACTCTATAATCCCTGCTAAGAGACTAATCCATGATCCGCCACAAAGGAGACCAACCCCACTGAGTCAACGGAGAGGAGCAAAACAAGAGAGGAAGAAACATATCCATCCTCGCTGATAACTTTTATGATTACCAATTCTGCCGTGGGATGAGATCCATATTCTTTTGTGAAAGAGGGAGAAACACGCTGTAGTGGCAGTAATACGACGGAGGATTTACGGCCCAGAAACACCAGGAAACACTGCTGCTCAAAACGCTCCGTCTTCACTGATTCTGTTGACGGCTTGTAAGGCGAAGAGTTCACCTGAATCTGAGGAGTGTTGCAGAAATTGAAGTAATTTAAAGTTAACAGGCAGAGCCAGCTCACTGAAAGCCTGAGAAACAACCTCTCTGTCCTTTATCAAAGAAATGGTTCCAAACTAAAGTAATGGAAAAACTCAGCTGTTATGTTAGGCAGCACTGAACCCAAGATACAGGAAATACGCCCGTAAAATTAAGTCACATTTATTTTTAAAGCACATTTAAAAACAGCAGCAGCTGACCAAAGTGCTGCACAATGCATTAAGACACAATATACAGGAGTTCACAACAGCTAGGTAAGGACTGATATGCTCCCTCTTCCTTGAGCCAGTCAGCAGCCGGGCTGCAGCGTTTTGGACCGGCTGCAGACGGGGACGGGGGACGACTGGTTTCCCAGTAAATAAAGAGTTACGGTAGTCAAGCCGGGAGGAGATGAATTACGGTCTCTAAGACACTGGATGAGAGGATGGGTTATTTCACATGGTGCATGAAGAGACATATAAAACATGGGAACATAAAGACCACAGACTGCTTAATTGCATGATCCAAACTTAGAAATGTTTCGCTGTAAATTGCTTTAATATTTTGTTGTATAGGGATTTTTTAATGTGTTGCACGCAGATACAAGACGACGTCTGAATGAGATGTAGAACAGCCGAGACAAAGCATCGGAAACTGACGACTTAGCAACGAGAACATGTTGGTTAATGACCTCCAGGCTCCCGCTGTGCGCCAATAGAAAACACGTATCAAAAGGAGCTGTACTGTAATACACCTGAGTCAGACGCATTTAAAGGAAGTATTTAAACAAACTGTTTACATCCTGATCACAGCATGCAACAACAAATGAGTTTACAGAAGTGAAGTAGCAAAGCTGATTGTTCTCTAAGTCACTTTTAATATGCATTTAAAAGTTTGCTTTCAGTTTCAGCCATGCTGTTTCATCACATCGAGACATTTTCAATATGTCCAACATGTCCAGGCTTCAGACTCAGTAGACGCCAGATAGTGAAGACACTCATAAGCTGCAAAAATAATATTCAAAGCATTTTATTTACCTCGATCAGCTTTAAAACAAACGCCAAGGAATTGATTCAACCACCAATAACAATGGGAACGAGACGTTAGCTCACCTCTCACTGAGGAGACCCGGGATACAATACTGAAGCATCCAACATCTGTCTCCAGCTGTGTGAGGTATAACATCATCCAAATGAAGATTATACACCACAGGGCTTATATTACACCAAGTACGTAAAAAAAAGAGATTCAAATACTTCTGAACTGTGTTGGCGTGGTTGTGGTGGGATTGGTACACTAAAACATTTACTGTAGTCTTATCCAAGGGTGGAAGAAGTCTGATCCTGTATTTGATCATGCCTATAAACCCCTCTATTTCAGCCCTGCTCAGAACAGGCTGTTTCTGTGACTGTAGCTTTAAATGTAAATGAGCTGTGTCTGACCACGCCCCTCTCTGGAAGGGCTTGGGTGGCTCGGGCTTTCTCGCTCCATGCCCTATTGTTTACGGTGAGAAGGCAGACTCAGAGGGCAGAACAAACACCTAACTGTGGGAGTGTCACCCATCTGGGGGAGGGGTTACTGCCCTTTGTGATGTCATGAAGGGAAAATCTCCAAACGGCCTGTTTGAGCACACATTTTCTGAAAAGTGGAGCAGGCAGAAGACGGAGAGGATGGACTTTTCTCATCATTGGGGGGTTTGTAGACAGACTAGAGACACATATTAGAGTTAGAGAAACATGGGGAAGAGGATTTTACAGAATATGTGACCTTTAAAGTTCTCACAGACACACAAACACTTTCACCAAGGAAACAGCCAAAGTAAATGAATTTACCCTTTTTGTCAAGTACATTAAATACTCACCTTTAAGACATTTTTCTGGCAAGATTCAGACATAACTTCACTGATCTGACATTTATATTAACTGAGATCAAAATCTTCTTTCTTAACAAACCAAGACGTTGTGTTTCCTCAACCTCACCAACCTGCAGATGTTTCTCAATGTAAACCACGCCTTAGAGGTGCTTTCTTCTTCTTGCATGTGCACTTTGTATCGTATGGGCTTCCACTAGTATATGCAGTGTTAACACGTATTGTCATTTCACATATTTGTTGTGTGGAAGCTGCAGACTGCTAGAGCGCCGCGCGTTTGTGTCCCCAGAAGTGTGAAGCCGAAACCAGTCAGGACTTCTGATTCCTGAGTCCTGAAATCAGACAAACGGGAGAGATACTGTACAAACTGTAATCTCTCTCTCTCTCAGTGAAAATAGAGCGCCACCCTTAAAGTCAAAGCACGTTTGACTTGTAGTCCCAGAATACCACAGCTCAACCCATGCATATCATCCGAGCTGCCCTGGAGAGCAGCGGAGCACACATCTGGTGAGCGAGAGGGTCAGCGTATGTTTCTGCAGTGTGTGTGTGTGTGTGTGAGTGTGAGTGTGTGTGTGTGTGTGTGTGTGTGTGTGTGTGTGTGTGTGTGTGTGTGTGTGTGTGTGTGTGTGTGTGTGTGTGTGTGTGTGTGTGTGTGTGTGTGTGTGTGTGTGTGTGTGTGTGTGTGTGTGAAGAGCTGACAGTGACAGCTGGCTGGTGGTTTGCACAGAGGCCAACTGATGCAGGGATAAGTGCCTCAGCAATAAACAGCCCCCTCCCCCTCTCACACACACATTAAAGTCAAGCCTCTATGATGCCGCATGCTGTAAAGCCGCGGAGACATAGGTGATAATGTGTCGGGACGGTGTGTGAAAATATACATCCATACATACACGCCCTACTTAGAATCTGCAGCACGCACACATGTAAACACACCGCCAGAGCCGTAAAGAAGACGGTGAAACACGCTGATTGTGCACACGGTGACGACCTGTTAAACTGAAATGTTGCCCGAGTCCTCCGGGTGCTGATGTGTACAGATTTCAGGATGTGATGGCAGCCGTTGAAAAGGTGGTAAAAGGCTCTGCAGATATGGGTGCATCACAGCAGGAGGGCTGGATGTTTGTATGTGTGTATGCATGGGTGATTACCAGGCGTACTTTTGAACTCCCTCGCTCCCGAGTGCAGAAGAGTCTACTTTAGGGAGAGTGTGTGTGCATGTGTGTGTGTTGGCAAAAGAGGGCAGAAGGTAATGATCAAAGTCTGCAGGAGCAGAACTGTATTTCCCTCCGGCCTCGGAGCAGAAATTTGTTTCATTGCCCTCTCTCTTTTATTTCCTTTTCTGTACAACTTTCTCCTTTTTCTTTCCTCCACGTAAGATTTAACATCTTTGATCGATGTGATTTACGCTCTCTTTTTTGTCTTTAAGATTTCGCACCAGGCAGATTTTATATTGGGAAGTTGCACTTATAGCCTTTGTCCTTGTTGACCTCGAGCATATCGTCTTTTTAATGTTTTTGTTTTGAATACAGTAAGTGCTTAGTACTAGATAGATACCACGAGCAGGCCTGATAACTGAAGGCTCTACCTCCCATAGTACATTTAGAGACTGTAGGTACCACGAGCAGGCCTGATAACTGAAGGCTCTACCTCCCATAGTACATTTAGAGACTGTAGATACCACGAGCAGGCCTGATAACTGAAGGCTCTACCTCCCATAGTACATTTAGAGACTGTAGGTACCACGAGCAGGCCTGATAACTGAAGGCTCTACCTCCCATAGTACATTTAGAGACTGTAGGTACCACGAGCAGGCCTGATAACTGAAGGCTCTACCTCCCATAGTACATGTAGAGACTGTAGGTACCACGAGCAGGCCTGATAACTGAAGGCTCTACCTCCCATAGTACATTTAGAGACTGTAGATACCACAAGCAGGCCTGATAACTGAAGGCTCTACCTCCCGATCATGCATGAAAGACGAGTAAATGTCGGTAAACAGGCAGATCAAATGGTGATGAATGCTGGTTGGAGTTGCCCCCATTTCATATTTGTCTAGGGCCCAAACGGACTCTACAAACGGACCTGTGCATGAAAGCTCACCTTGGTTAATGTATTTCTGTTTATCCACCGGTAACACACAGTAATTACTCAGATCCAGCGGAAGAAAAAGGGACATGATGCAATTACATCCAAGTTTGTTTGAGACAGAAAGAACAGGAGTTTAAAATAAACCGAGTCACACTTAAAAAGAATCCGAGGTGTCGTAGCTTCAATGCTTTCCAGTTTTCTTATTAAGCCAGACAAACCACAACCCGATCCCTCATTTGATCTTTCTCCTTCAAAGAAAGCGAATAAATGCAGGCCAAAAAATGTCTTACTATTATTTCAGCATCAGAGAGTCATTATCTCTTTTCTTCTTTTGCTGTTGCAAAACATAAATGACACAAAATGGAAGCTGTGTGTGTGTGTGTGTGTGTGTGTGTGTGTGTGTGTGTGTGTGTGTGTGTGTGTGTGTGTGTGTGTGTGTGTGTGTGTGTGTGTGTGTGTGTGTGTGTGTGTGTGTGTGTGTGTGTGTGTGTGTGTGTGTGTAAACCACGTGTATATGCGTGTGTGTAGGTTGTGTAGGTGATCATCTCTCAGCAGGGACAGCATCCTAATAAGCTGCAGGATCCCAGGGGTATGACGTAGTATGTGTCTGCATTTCTGTATGCATGAGGCCTCCCCAGTGTGTGTGTGTGTGTGTGTGTGTGTCTGCGTGTGTGTGTGTATTGGAGGGGATAGATCAGATAGCTCAGTGTTATTCACAGGAAGGTTTTAAAGGTTCAAAAGCTCGCTCTGCTCTCTCCCAGAAGACGAGACATTGATGTTTTACTTTCCAATGAGTTATTTAGGAATAAAGTCTCAACAAAGGGAGAGGTGTGCTAAAAATGATGCTTCCCATCAGAACGCCGATACATCGCAGCGAGGAGAGGAGGAGAGTTTTACCTTAATGGATTTGAGAGGATAGACCGAGATAGAACTCAATACTCTCTAAAGCGCACTTCTTTCCACTTTAAATGAATATCCGAGCATGAATTTGAAGCAAATCAGTTCTTCGCAGTCTCTGAGCAGACGGCGTCGTCCTGCATAATGATGTCACTGCTATCTGTAGAAGTTCGGCACACACAGCCGTGCACAGAGCAGGATGAAGAATGTGCTGTCACAAGTATGCCAGTTATCTTATCTGTTTAGAAAAGGCGCTTCTTCCCCCCGCTGTTCTGGGATCGTTTAGATGCTGCAGGGCGGGGTTACGCTAAATCAGAGCGGTGGTCAATATAGGCATCATCCATCACCTGCTGACCAGACACGCCTAATGACGGCCATCATTTCCACATTACAGATATTAGAAGTGATTACCCCGATGCAGCTGCCGCCCTGCTATCCCCATTGACTGACATTAGCGCGGCTGGTCGACTCGGCTCGATTGCCGCGATCGATTAGGCGCTGGCTCTCAAGGAAGCTGAGGGATGCCACTGGGTATTGATCGAGCATTAGCACAGCCGTTAAGCGATATTGACCCTGACCATCTCGCCGTGTCCCATGGATCAGTGGTCAGTGGCCTCGGGGTGCTGGGAATGCAGTGTGACGGGCGTGTTGATGTCTCAGTCACACAGAAACTGTCTCACAGTGTCAGGAATCCATGAGAGCAAATACATGTCAGTCTGTGTACAATCCTGTCGTTGATGCTTTAACTATTCATTTCATTTATTCTGACTTTATACAGAATCAATGGCGTCCTGAATGCACAAATATCTGCATACTCCAGTGTCCATGGATGGTAGACAGAAGAGAGAAAGTGGACGTAGCCACTCTGACATCACCCATCGGGTTGTAGACGACTGTCCTGAAGAATATTGAGCTTTTTGGCTTTCACCATCTCTGTTTTTTCGAACCAAAAGCGACCACATTTAGATGAGAGTGTGGATACACTTTGTTACGCTTCCTTCCTTATTGACAGACGGCTGTTGAATCAACCTGGCGATAAACGATGGTCCAACAATCAGTAATTGTTGATTGACCTGGAAACTTTGTGAGCTATTAAAGCATGTGTGCTGCAGTCATATTTAGGGAGATCAACGCATGCAGAATGGTTTGGCAGATGTCATTGCTCTGGCATTATCGCCTTCTTTGCGGGCTGGAAGTTGAACCTGTGGCTGATGTATGGAGGACTGCAGCATCTCTTTGTGGGCCACCTGCTCTACTGCCTGAGCTAAACTTGTGCTCAAATTAGATGTATTTTTTTCACACCAGAGTTTACCGCTCAAGAAGAAGAAGAGGAAGAAGTAGACGTGCCTTATTAATCCCTTAGCAGTTTTGGGGGTTCGGTGCCTTAATCAAGGACACCTCAGCAGTGCTCAGGACGTGAGCTGGCCCTTCTCCAGCAACCAAACCCACTTCCATACTTTGGTCTGACCAGGACTTAAACTGGCCATCCTCCAGTTCCCAGGCCAAGTCCCTACAGACTGAGAAACTACCGAGCTGCAGCTTTAATACATCCTGGTATTTGTTGGCACTAACTGTGCACTCACACTAAGCTGCAAGACTCTGCTGCTGTCTGTTTAATCAATTAAGCTAATTAAGCATTTTCGCTATCACCATTTTGTCATTTTTGGAGCCTAAAGTGACCAAATTTGGACGGGAGAGAAGATTTCCTTTTATACTGATGGAGTGGTTACTCACACTAAAGTTAGTAACCAAGAAGAACTACAAACCATTAAACCAGTCTCCACCTTTGTTTGCGTAGAAAACTGGTCAATAAACAGATGTTAAAAAGCATCCAAATCCCATATATGGTTCTGAAAAAGATATAAGTTGCCGTGAATTTCACACTAGGCGGCCAAAGAAGCTCTGCAGAGCGACGTTGAGTCTGCATGTGCAATTCAACCTTATAGGATATTTAAGCAGGAGAACTCAGCTTCCTGGGTTAGAAATGCACGTAATGACACATTTGACCACATTTACCATCAACACTGATTGGTGTTCCACTTAAAAAATGGCGTAACTTCCCTTTCAAACGTTGTAGAGATGAGAGGAGCTGTAGATCTGGTGCTTATTCTCTCGTGGTTTTATCATGACCAATGAGCACCTTAACAATGATGCAGAAAAATCTCAACTTGTCTATTTGTTATGATATTTAATTTGATATCTAGACATCTTTGGATTTGGGTTTGAAGCTCTGCTGCTGCCATCGACCCCTATGGGATTAATAATGATGGTGCTTCATTCATGTGTTTGACAGCGAGCTATCTCCCATCTTCTTAATCTGTCACACGCCTGCATTGATCTAACATGCGCGCTGACAGCTGAGTATGTCTTCTTTAACTGCCAGAAATGCATCAGTATGTAGAGCTACGTTTGTCGAGCCTTCACTGTGATGACAGCTTTTCTGTTTTTATTCCGTGTTTTACTACAGCACTGGCAGGTTTTGGGGGTTTTTTGGACTATATTAGTTCTGCATTCACGAGTCAGCGACCCGTTTCTCACAGAGCTGCACCAGATTCCTGCTCCTCTCTTCAGCTGTTTTAAGGTAGACAGCAGTACAAATCCACGTTATTATATCTGGGTGCGACTGCGTTCGTTTTTTCATGTATTAAATAAAAATATAAGCCTGCTGTCTATGTGGAAATCCAGGAATTCATTTGGGTGGTTATTCCTCTCTTCTCTCAGTTTTTTTTTTTTATGTGCGGCACAGATTCTGGCTCCGTATATCTCACATTGTTCTTGGCTGCAGCTCAAAATCCCAGGTAGAGAGAGGAGCCAGTCCACCAGGGGACGTGTTGAAAAGGAATCACTAATCAGGTGCTGGCGACTGAGGTTGTGAGGTAGCACTAATGCAGTGGCTCGTGTGTGTGTGTGTGTGTGTGTGTGTGTGTGTTTTTAGAGGACTTTCACTGTTAATAAACCCACACAGTGTATGATAATGGGCCGTATATTATGTATGTGTGGACGGTGAAAAAAGGTAAAAAGTGAGCACATGCTGAAGTTTGTAAAGAGTGAATTTGCGTGTGTGTGTGTGTGTGTGTGTGTGTGTGTGTGTGTGTGACCCTGTTTGATAGTATCTCAGTGTGCTTTTACAGAAACATGACCTATTTAGGTTTTTACTTTTCTGTCTCAGGAAGGACTCTGAAGAAGAAAAAGCTCAAAGCCATGTAAGGCCCTGACACACCAAGGTAGATTGTCCGATCGTCACCCTAGTTTTTTGCGGCGTGTCCAGCTCCTTCGCTGCCTGTCAGCCCCCGTCTGCCTTTTTCGGCTGATTCGACATGTTGAATCTGCGACGGTCGGCGGCTACGCGATTGGTGAGAGGAATCACTCTGATTGGCTGTTCGGAGGTTTCATTTATCTCCAGCTCTCGACACAGGTTCGGGGAAAGCCCCTTGAGCCTGCCGCTGTAGTATCTGTGCTTTCATTCATTAGTGCGGTTTCTCCTTATTTGTCACTCCATCTCTTCTTTTCTTTTTCCACTGAAAGACAAAGGGCTGACAACGTTTTCAACTTTTTATCAGACATTATTCTCGATTAGTACCTTTGTTACGAGTGGTGACCAAAAGGGGTGTGAAAATGGTCTTCTCGCATCATAACAACGGACTACCGCCACCTGCTTGCATGGAGAGTTATTTTCTCTCACGCATGTGCAGGATGTACGTAGGTGGTTGGCTGTATTCTTTGCGGTGTTCAAGTGCAACTTTTTGGTTAAGACAAAAGGCGTCGTGAGGCGATGCGAGCCGTCACCCCTAGTTCTTTCCCGTCTGCTTGGTGTGTCAGGGCCTTTAAAGACTGTGATAATACGCCATTGTGCTCTTGACCTTGTACCTTATGCACGCCTCTGCTCAGTCTCCGTGTGTTTGATACAGCCTACCGTGCGTCCTTGAGGTTCATAACAAACTGTAAAGCTCTGACTCATTGTGAGTTTTACTCTCGGGTAGTGAAGCTTCAGTGTCCACCACATGGCAACATGCGTGAGCATCGACTTTAGAGAGGAGCGGGGGGAGACAGCTCTCTCTTATGTTTTGAATTTGGACTGCAGTACACATTTTAAACACTTTTGCTGAAGGTTTATCTCTGTGTGTATGTTAGTTGTGACGTAAATTTTATGACTTCTGTTGGTCCTGAGATGGTTGGAACCGTGAGTTTGTTTGTTTGTGACTTAACTATGGACATGGCGGACCCTCCACCAAGACAAGCGTGAACATTTGTGGTCAAACAGAACTGCAGCTTGATGACAGACTCAACCTTGAAACTGTTAAAATAATCCTACAGCCCTTTGCCACCTGAACTTGTTTCTAGCTGCAGACTTTGCAACAAACCCTTGAACTTAAGTGTCCCATCTTCAATCAAAAGCAGATAAAGTTGAGGGGCTTTTAAAGGATAGAAGGAAGGCCTCAGCATTCCTACATTCCCCTTTTTCTTTTTTCCTCCATGTGTTTCAGTCCTTCAGTTCTCTCTCTTTGATTCGGCTCTGTTGAGTTGAGCAGCATCCCTGAACCTCATCTTTCATCTCTCCCCCACTAAGCACATACTCTTTTCAGAGGCTATCTCACTCCTCTCTCTCTCCTTTCTTCTTGTCGATGGTGCTAACCTTGCCGGCCCGCTCGTCTTTCTCTGTTGTAGCCCCGAGATATGAACACTAACCGTGAATCTGATACAAATCAGGCCTGAACTTATCGTCCACAGAGCAGTCCCACAGGCCTCTCCTGTCCAGGGGCTTTTAAAAAACTCAGATCATAATGGCTTTTTCTGTGATTTCTCAGCTTTGAAACAAACTCCAGCCACAAGGAAACCAAATCTTTCGCTGGTCTGAGTTCACACTCAGAGAAACAGCGGAGTGATAATGATGTGAGAAATCAGAGGTTTAAATTTAGAGCTACTGTCGCCTGAGCCGCATCAAGAGAGCCTGAGGGCCAGGCAAAGGGCTTCCCCCTTATACAATGCCCAGCGGATCGCTCCTTACCACAAACACTAAATAAATAAATCAGAGCCAAGTACCCAGGAGCAAAGTGTCTGTGTGGGCGACCTACTCTATTTTGAGGACAGCTTTTTGAGGACAGCTTTTTTTCTCCATCTCTTTGATTTACTTTACATCCCCGCCCTCACTATTTTCTTCAAAACTCATCCTCACTTTTCCAATTTGTCTCTCTGTCTTGCTGCGGCAGAGGAAAACGATGATGTCTTTTCTTCATTTCCTGTAATTTGTGATTACTAGAGCTACTCGACTGGTGTGCATTAAGTTAATACCCAGAAAGCTCGACAGTACGCAGTGACAGCGCCATAATCTGTTTGGGTTTAATGTTTGTCATTTTCGAATGTGTTTGTTAAGAATCTGAAGTCATTTTTTAAATGAAAGCCTCACAACTTCAATCAAAACAACAGTAACTCTTAAAGCTTTTGTTCTGCTTGAGTGCTTTCTGAGGCACTCAGAGCTCCAAACACAAATATGGAGCTTCACTCTTGAAAAATGGCCTTGTGTTTTTCCTGCAGTACTCCGCTGTCGGAGCAGCTGGAGCTGTGGTATGAATCCAGATCTTTGCAGAGAGATAAGATACAGTACGTCATGCGAGCTGACGCGTACATGTGACTCTGCTTTTTTAACCACCGCACAATGATAAGTAGGCCGACAGTAGCTTTGCAGGCCCGCACTCTGTCTGAATGCTAATGAGGATGCCGCTACAATCAGAGCTCCTGCAGCGAGCTGCCAGTGGACGGCGAGTCTGACGCCAATTTAATTCAATCCTGACCTCATTCCTCCTCCGCCCAGTGTGCAGTGGGGTGTGTTGGAGGGTTCAAGACCCCTGGTGTGAGTGTCACACAGGGGCAGACAGGATATTCACACCAGAAGTCACTCCTTTTAGTCACGATAAAGAGAGGACTTTTAGTTGAAAGCATCCGATACTAAGTATGGATGAAACATTATGACTTTATTCCTTAAGCTCAGAAAACATTGTGAATCTAAACTGGATGTTTCCGTAATTAAAGTAACAATGGCTCAGTGTGTTACCAAACACTTGGTTGGAGGGATACCTGCATGGGCGTAGTAGTGGGGGGAGTGGGACTGATTGCCAAGAGCCCCAATGGAGGTAGACGCCTTTAAGGCCCTGACACACCAAGGAGATTGTCGGCTGTCGTCCTATTTGGACCAACGGTGAGGGATTGTCACCTTAGTTTTTGCGGTGTCCAGCTGCGTCGGCCCCTGTCTGCCATTTTTCGGCCGATTCGACATGATGAATTGGCGTCTGTGCAGTTGGTGAGAGGAATCTCTCTGATTGGCTGTTCGGAGGTTTCATTTAAGTCCAGCTCTCGACCATACAGGTTTGGGAAACCCCTGTCTGCGGTGGTTGGCCGTCGGCTGTAGTCTTTGGGGTGTGTTCAAGTGCAACTTTTTGGCCAAGACAGGCGACATGAGGCAACGCCACAGTCGGCCTTTGTCGCCACTAGTTCTTTGCTGTCTGCTTGGTGTGCCAGGGCCCTTACATATATCTATAGTTTTTTGTTTGGAATTGAGTCTCCTAGGGCAGGATTTGAATGACCGTCTCACAAAGTATGTAGTAGTAGTAAAGCAACAAAGCTCTTTTACACTGCTGGTCACACCTACACATTCACACACTGATGATAGAGGCTGCTTTGTAAAGTGACCATCAGTATTATTTAATTGCACCGGATGAAAGCGGGCGAAATTAATTTTCCTTTGCAGGGTGGCTGTGCTCAGCCTTAGAGATAGGGTGAGGAGCTCGAGCATCCGAAGGGACCTCGGAGTAGAGCCGCTGCCTTTGCATCGAAGGAGCCGGTTCAGGTGGTTCAGGTACCTGATTAGGACGCATCCCTTTGTAGGTCTTTCAGGCACATCCAACTGGATGAAGATCCCGAGGTAGACCCAGAACTTCCTGGAGGGATTATGTATTCCTCAAAGGCCTCGGGATCCCCCAGGAGGAGCCAAAAAAGATTGCTGGGGAGAGGGACGTCCGGGGCAACTTGCTCAGCCTGCTGCCACCCGGGACCCGGCCTTTAGAAGAAAGACAAGATGAAGAGGATCCCATCCATGCACTTCTGTTTGTTGGCAAAAAAAAGCACATTAGCAGAAAATATAAGCAGCTACTGCATGCTTAATAAGCAGTACAGCTCCTTCGTTAGTGTTGTAAAATCATTATGCTAATGGAGGATTATTATTGTTTTTCAGATGGAGTGCAGTATAATTATAAAATAACATAAAATGGGATTTCTCAAGTTAAATTCGTACTTTAAACAGCATTATGGTCCTCCTGAAACTAAAGTGCTTCACATTATCTCTCATTAACTCCTTGTATACAAAGGTGATCTTTTTAATGTGATAGCAAACAGTTAATGTAAGGAAGTTTTATTTACCTGCCCAGAACTATGGAAAGTTCTGAAAATCACAGTTCTGATTGGTTCCTGAGTTTATAACGTCTCCTGTTTGTGTGTTTGTGTTAAATCTCGTGTGTGTGTCTGGCTGCCTCGCTCCAACCTTCGTGATGTGACTCATGAGAAAACAGATGGCATTATGGGACAGGTTCCAAAACGCCTGTTCCTACCGGGCCTCTGCTGCTCTGTCATCTCACTGGCACGGCCTCGGTCTTAATCAGGGGCTCGACGGATGCCACTTTTCACCTGCCCGCTGTCACTCAGCCAGAAAACACTGATGCTGATGAAGTTTATGGCAGGAACAGAAGGCTGGGAAAGTCTCGTCTTCTGTTTTTTTCCCCAACGAGACGTGATCGGGAGAGAAACAGAATTTAATGCAGCTTTTCCACTAATCACAGTATCGGCTTTACTCGACTCTACCCACATGGAACTGATCAAACATGGCCTGAAACATCTGCGTCTTCTGTTTTTGTGTCTTGAACACAACTTAAAAACACCTACTAATACTCAAGCTTTGAATTTATGGTTATCTTTAAAGTTGCAAAAGCCCTGAGTTTGTATTTCAGATCCGATGGTTTACCAAATGACTGAGTTTACGGGGCGCCAGTAATGTTTGGTGCGTGCACCCCATGTATGGAGGCTATAATCCTCCAAGCGGGGGGCCCGGGTTCGAATCGAACAAATTACCGAGATGTGGGCGTGACTTTACAGGTTGTCCATGTCTCCAACACATTTGGGCCCCATGAAAAGATCTCACATTGGCAGTGGTGATTCTAGAGTGTGTTGGGGCCCTGGTCCTCCGACCACCTTTATGTCTGCCAGTGTTTCGAAGCTCTTCTTCTCTCTTTTTTCACTCCCAGATAGATAACTCCTCTTCATTTTCCTTTAGTGGTTTTATTGTAATGAAGGAATAAGACATGAGACGCTAAGCAGGGCAACGAGAGTGAGTGCTGTGAGGTTGGCTTCCCACTGTCATTGCAAAATTTGCACATTTTGAGCTACTGCTGTGGTTTTAAGTCCGTCAGCCTTGGGGGGCCCTTACTGGCCTGGGGCACCAAGCAGTGGCCTGCCTTGATCTTTTGACAAGCAGCGCCTCTGCCCATTGGGCCCCTTTACCGTAGCATCAGTCAACCCTTAGATATTCCTATAACCACACTTCCATTACACAAATGACCCTTTAAAAGATTCAGACTAAGGTCATCAAAATGTACCTCCAATACTTTTCAATACCACACGTTTTTAAAAGATATGATCTCTCATATTTGTATTCCTTTATGGTATCAAAAAGTACTGAAGCTTTAACTTTACCCCCAACACCCATCCAACCAATCAGATGCCTGAATGGTTTTTACATCACCTTTAAAGGGGACATATTGTGAAAACAACAACTTTGACAGTGTTTTTGAACATTTATTTGGGTAACCTGAGTGTCTACCAACCCACAAAATGTGAAATTAATCCATCCAGTACTTTGTTTGTGGTCTGCATAAGTCTTAAGACACAGAGGAAAATGCTCCATCTGAAATATGCTCTCCTTGTGATGTCACAGTGGGATTCTGGTAAAAAAAAGTACCCTCCCGTCCCCTGGTATCTCCACCCATGGACTCCACCCCCAGCCTAGAGCAAAACTTTTGTGCAGGTCCGCCATTTTTATTCTCGCTAGCGAAGGAGTGATGTCTACTGGGAAAACTCAGGGGGGGCTCATTGCATTTAAAGAGACACACACACCAAAACGGAGCGTTCAGAGAGAGCTGGTTTCTACAGGGTCACAAACCTCCTCTGGTGCTTGATTCATGTTATATTTGGACCAAAGCACAGCACAGATGTTTCATTTAGACCACAGGAGACTGTTTGAAAAGTTGGAGAAGGAGGATAATATGTCCTCTTATAGTTTGGGCTTAGTTCTCTTGGATCTTCAGCCCAATGCGATACCAAAAAGAACCATACCTGATGCTTTGGACAAATTTATCCATTAGAAAATGAAAAAAAAAGACAATACGATGCAGTGGAGACAAGTCATAGAGAATCAAAGTGAAGAAACAACAGCCAGATGGTTTCAGAAAGAGTCTGGGATGACAGTCTGTTTATGTTTAATATTTGTCGTACATGAAGGTTTGATGTCTTCTCTTGAATTCTGATTTATCTCTATTTCATGTATTTTAAAGGCAGGTTACATTTCCATGTAAATAATGTGCAATCCTGCAGCTGTGAAATAATTTGTCATCTCGTTTCTTAGAAATACTCCTGAGCATCTGTCAGATCTCTTTCCGTGATGTCGAGTTTTAATTGCACTTAAAAGGCTCTTCTCATTTGCACACTCAGCAGGAACTCCTGCATCAAAGTATTGAATCAATCAGCTTTTAGACCTGACATCACTCCTTCCAATGGCTACTTTACACTCTGATGCAGAGTCAGTTTTCTGTCAAGAGGCTTCCTTTTACCGTGTTGGGCTGTATGGTTCTATAACTCTCATTCTGAGCACAACAAGCCGTCAATAGCATCAAATATTTATCGTGGTACCTGTCTTCCATCAAAGCTGTCGGCTGCCTTTGCCTGTCTTTGCCCTGAGGTAAGCACTACAATGTCAGGAAAGTGCGATTGAAGAAAAAGTCTATTATTTTTATGCTCCCTCTCGATGCTTGTACACTTTGTTTGTATGTGTGACCTTGTTGAAGCTGAGAGAACTTTTAAACTCAGGAATAAGCTCTCTTGTACCCTCATTGAATTCCTAAACAGAGTCCTTGTCCAGTATTTTGATTGCAATCTCCTCCTCAGATAGCAGCGTTATGACATGTTGCTCAGCTTTTCTCCTCTTCGCCGTTTTCTGCCTTATCAGCTGTTAGTTGATTTCCAACGGTGGTAACGGACAGCTAATCCGGCTCCGTAGTGAAAGCTACAACGTGGCAGGAATGCCAAACAGATTGGTAAACTCAGGAGGGGACAGTCGGACCCAGCAGGGGGCTCGTGGCCACTCGTCATCAAGCAATTAGGTTTGGTAAAAAGAAGGGACCATGTGGTGAAGAATCCAGGCGAGACTTGTAAAAAGGTTTCAGTCAGGAGAGACAAGTGAATTTAAGAAAATTATTTATTACAATGAATAACATGAACATACGCTAGAGCGTCATTAGTCAAAGGGGAGGGAGGACTGTGGACTGATTTGCTTTGAGCTAAATATTCAAACAGAAGGTTTCCTTGGAGTTAAATGACGTTACTTTGGTGCTTAGTAGCTTCATAGAGCAGCAAACTTCCTGTGTCATGAGAGCAAAAGTGAAGCAAATGTTTCACATGGAGCAAATACGTCCAAAGTCAACGCAGACACGTGAACTAACCTCAACAACGCCCTCACTAACGCCACCGAAAACTGTAGAAGTACTTTATTTTGAGTAAGTTTGCAATGACAGTAAGAAACCTGTCTGGGAGTGAACAAAGAAAGAGAGAAAGAAGAAGACGAGTAAATGTCGGTAAACTAGACAAATTGGGGATGAATGCCAGTTGCAGGGGCCCCCAATGAATTTTTTGCCTAGGGCCCCATCAGACTCTAGAATGGCCGGAGACAAGAGGAGAGGGGAGGGCTTTGGAGGGGAGGGTTCTGAGAACTGAGATAACCAGGAGAGAAGGGGTTAAATACAAATGTGCAGGTAATGGCATTAGGGGGGCACAGGTGCTAATGAGAGCCTGGTGATTGAATTAGTGGGACAGGCGTGGTCCTGTTCCTGAATGTGCGTTATAATAACTCCATATAAATTCTGTTATGATGCACTTTTTTTATTGTGGTTTCAAGCAACTTTTCCGACTTCAAGCAACAAATGCATGTGACGCTGGAAATATAAAGTCTATCAGTGTAGAGATTCTCAAGATCGTGTCATAAATGTTCAAGCATTTTGCAGGTTGTTGCTTGTCTTTTCATGAGGGCGCTAAACAGCTTGTTCTGCAAATCACGCGATAGTTCCCCGATATGACACCAAGAATTTCACGAGACGACTTTAAGCCTCTCCCATGGCATCCCTGCAGCGTTCTGCCCTCCCCCCAGGAAGGCTTCCAGAGAGCTGGCCAATCAGAAGTAGCCCAAATGGTTGATTTTTACATAAATCCCACACCTGATAAGGCAAATAGCCAATCATAGTTGAGGAATTTTAGGTTGCCAATAAGATTTCTAGAGTGGACCTGGGCACCACTTTTCAGCAACTTCCTCAGACCCTTGCCTGCTGTCCATACCCCCAAACCAGACTCTGTACCTATGGAGACAGGGCCTCCAGCGTCACAGCCCCCACCCTCTGGAACACCTTCCCATCAGATTGTTTTTGCAAAAAGTAGGTCCTTTATCTGATATTTAGATGTGTTGGTTAGAGGCATTTGGACAGAGCAGAGCTAGGCCTGTTTTCACCAAAGTCATTATGCTAAGCTAGGCTAAATGCCTCTTTATGCCCTCATGCACAGACATCAGATTGATTTTACTTCCATACAGACATCCATGAACATTTATAGGAATCTTTAGTGCTTGCTATGTGTCATGTTTGGATTCTCTGCACTTCTGAACATGCCTGATTCAGTTTTGTTTAGTTATTTTTGGCAAAGGAAGGCTGGATCCGACTCAAACTCTTCTGGCTATCAGTTGGGAACTGAACTGGAGCTGTCAAAGGTTTCCTCAGCCTCTGACCTTCACAGCCTCAGGCCTGCTGCCAATATTACTTAAGTCTTCTTCCTGGGTGTTAAGGATACCTGACAATTTATACCAGGAGCACATTGTTTGTATTTAAGCATTCAAACACACACTAAATCGGTGCAAGACAGAGAGGGGTGTTATCACATTCAGATCACGTAGTCAGTCCAAACGGAGCTCCAGGCTTGGTTTTGGAAGCGTACCAAGAAACCCCCTTGTCAACAAGAGCTCGATCCAATTGATTTGGTCCGCAGCCGAGTGTGATTGCTGTGTTCTCACGAGTCCAAACAAACCCAACAAAGGGATAGAACTAAAACTGCCCTGCAAAAAAAAAAAACTTGGGGAAGGGTTGAAGGAAAGTTTAAAAAGCAAAGCAAAGAGAGAGGAGAAAGATGAGCTGAAGAAAAAGTGAGAACTCCGTCTTAAACTCAGTCTTTCAGAGCGGAGTTTAGCAGATGATGCAATTAATGAAAAGCCTCCTTTAACTCCAGTCCCTGTGCCTTTTTTTGTATGTCGGAATTTCCAATGTCCACCGTGAGCGACTGGAAAAGGACACTTGCAATGTGTGCAAAACGCAGCATATTCATTGGCTGGCACTTTTTGAAGGAAGCTGTTGCTCTCGTGGAGCTTTCCGTAAACCCCTGACTTCCTGTTCAGTATGACAGCTCGCCTACCTGTTGTTACGCAGCAGGTCCTTTTAGCATTATAAGCTAAGCTAGCTAAGCAACAGCTGCAACCACGAGATTGATTGAGACATGTACAGACAGATCAGCGTTGACTTGTGACTCATTACTGATATTTCTCCATTGGTTAAAACAGCAACAGCCATGGCAACGACATTGATTGACATGTACACAGACAAATCAGTGTTGGCAGCATGGTGTGTCGTTTTGGTTGGTTAACATCTGGGAAGGGACTGTTCAAAACTGGGACATATTCCTACTTTATATATATTTGTGGGGACTCGGGACATGGAGATTGAAAACAGGAAGGTCCAGGTCAAATCGGGACGTATGGTCACCCTACTTAAAACGTCATCATCTTGATGGTCAGATCTCGGTGACTCCCGGAAAGTTTTTAGAAATTCTGGCACGTGAACAAAAGAGACAAATGTTCTTCCAGCCTGAGAATAGAAAGTTTTAAAGGCTCGGAGAGGTACTAAAAATTAAAAATGTACCATAATCACTTTCTTAAACCACTCTAATGTAGTTAAAGGGGGAATGAATAGTTCCCTGTTATCATGGAGGTAGTTAGGCTGTCACATTAAGGAGCCTGGGCTGCTGCTACAGTCACAGAAGACTTTTCCCTAGTTTTTTAAACATGGCAACAAACTCTCATGGTGGAAGTTTTCCTCTTTACACTCCGGTTTGGAAGCTCAGATCCTGGGATAGTTTTGGACTAAGGTTGTCAAAGGTTTTAATACTTCAATACTTTTATATAAGTTATCCCTTATTCAAATAAATGATAGTTTAAAGGTCACATATTCTCCTCCTCTTCAGTGTAAATAAGTCTCAGAGCTCCCCAAAACATGTGTGTGAAGTTTCTTGTTCTAAATCCACTCTGATCCTGTATTTGATCATGCCTATAAACCCCTCTATTTCAGCCCTGCTCAGAAAAGGGTGTTTCTGTGTCTGTAGCTTTAAATGCAAATGAGCTGTGTCTGACCACGCCCCTTTCTGGAAGTGCACACAAAAGTACAACAGAGAATGGGAACAGCCCGACATCTGAAGCAGTTTCAACATTTCTTGCAGACAAAACACCAGCGCTGTAGTGTTTCTGTTCCGCTGGTCTGGATGACAAAATGCCTCAGATCTCCGTCATCATGTAACGTTACTAGAACCGCTGTGTGTCCGTAACTTCACTGAGCTGCTTCCCACACAGCCACGCTCTTATTTAATTCATCACGGCTCGTCTTTTCCCTCTCTCTCTCTCTCTCTCTGTTGGTACACCCTCTCTATCTCTAACTATCCTGTTTACTCTCCATATCTGCACACCTTGATGAAAGAGCGGCAGTCATCTTGTGTTTTCATCAGAAACATTACACTTTCTCCATGATTCAGTGCTTACAGCTGCAGGCCTTCAAACCCATCTGATGGCTGCTGCAGCACGTGTGCATTTCACACTTACTCTCTAATGTATTCATGTAGCTTATCACTATTTCTACTACTGAACTCTTTCAGCCCGCCTGCCTGCCTGCTGGCACATGCTCCACTCTGACTTATTATATTTCTGCTGCAGTGTAAGATTTTTCTGTCAGCTGAAATCCGTTTTCATTAGTTAATGGTGGCTTTTAAATTTAAAACGCTGCGTGTAAGCGGAGCGATGCTGCCGTCTAATAGCTGAACACGTACAGTAGTTAGTGAAATCGTCTTCCTGCTACAAGAGGGAAATGACTTTATTGATCCGTGAGCTCTGATAATGATGATGCTCTTGTGTTTTCTCATTACCAGCATGCCACTGATGTTTTCTATTACCGTACCTGACCGCTAGCACCAGGTCGGCCCCAGACAGTCAACAATCTCCTTTATGACTTGTTTACGTTGGTCAGTCTATTACCTCCTAATGTTGGGAGTGCGTTGTGATCATTACTATCTGTTAGGGGAGACCTGAGCGCTCTGCAGTCGTCCTCGTCGGCTCCAGAGCTCCTGGAAGCTTCTCAGAACAAATTAACTCTTTGAACTCTGCAAAAGAAACCAGTTGGCCAGTGCATACATTGGTGTTTTTATTATTATGGTGTATCTTCATATGCTTCACACCCCTAAAATCACAGAAGTTTGGAAATTGTGTCAATGTGACTTTGCACAGTGAACACAAAAGACTGACCCAAAAGAAATCTATTTTTTCTTATTTGAACTATGCACTTTCAGATTTCTTCTAAGGTTTATTTTGGGGCTTTGGAGCTCCCAGGAAAAGATGTGGTTAGTAACTTGGATTTACAGATAACGACCTACAGTAATATGATGTGAATGCAAAGAGAGAGAGAGAGAGAGAGAGAGAGAGAGAGCGAGAGAGAGATAGGAGCTCAAGGTGCCAGTTTCCCCGGTAGTCTGTAACTAGGAGCTGGTCCAAACCTGCTCCAGCCCTAACTATAATAATCTGGCAATGTAAATAAACAGGTCTGTAGCCAACACGGATTCTGTATTCTAGTTTTTCATTTAAAATTGATTTAAAGGGTAAGCTTTCTTAGGACAACTTCAGGAGACAAAACAAGGACACTTGAAAATGCCTGAAGAAGATCTGGCAGCTGTGACTCAGTTGGTAGATTCGTCGTCTCTCAACCAGAAGGTCGAGGGTTCGATCCCCAGCTCCTGCAGCCACATGTCCGATGTGTCCTTGGGCAAGACACTAAACCCCGAATTGCTCCCGCTGCGTCGTCGTCAGCGTATGAATTTGTATGAATGGGATTAAGTACTTCTGATGGTCTCACTACATAGCAGCCTCTACCATCAGTGTGTGAATGTGTAGGTGTGACCTGCGGTGTAAAAGCGCTTTGAGTAGTCAGAAGACTAGAAAAGAAATATACAAGCTCATGTCCATTTACCATATCTGCGAGATTGAAACGATGCTTTTGCAACAGTGTGCGGATCCTTTTTTTGACGTCTTCAGGAGACGCACAGCAGTGACATGAGATTCTGTTGTATTGTAATTTACTGTTATGAAGACAGGAAGCATCAATCTACGTTACACCCGTCACACATACAGACGTGCAGAGTCAGCCTACATGTTGCTGATGGAGCTGCATCTGTAACAATGTATGTGAAGAAGTGTCAGCCGCCACGCTCAGCTCTGATGCTGTTTGTTTGAGTTCAGCTTCTCTATAAGTCAATCTGTGTTGGCAGCTTCCTCCGTCTCTTTGTGCGTCTCTGACACTCTTGTTGTGATGATGTTGGAGTGGCTGTGAGTAGAGTACACACTCGACTGTGAGTACTCCTGAGTGTGTGTGTTTGTCGCAGAAGAGGAAGAATCCTAAATAGCGGGTGCTGGGTAGGTGCTCACATGTGCATTTGAACACGCTGCATCTGAAGTATTTTTGAGAGTTTCATTGTCAGCTCACCTGCAGCTGCCTGGAGAGGCACACCTCCCAGTTTGAAGATCCCTGCTTTAGTCTGGGGTCGGATGTTGCACGTGGTTGCAGGTGCAACAAAATTAAACACAGAGCTGGTACCGATCCTAACAGGTAATCAAACAAGGACCTGGTCAGACTCCAGTAGCAGGAAGCTGCTGGAAAATTCATCCAGATACAGTTCATGAGGGAGGAGGGAGATTGATACAGCTGTGAGAGTCCAGGTGATGATATGAGATATTTACTGACATACCTGCAAACATTACTGGGTAATATCATCTCGGATTTATAGTGGAAAGGCATCTGTGAACGTGTGGAGGACTTTACCTGTTTCCACGAGGTGAACCTTTCAGGATGTTGGAGGACAGGTTATGAGGCTGTCCTGATTTCAGAGTTTTTGCCACTTAAGGTTTCTTTAATTGTGATAAAACACAAATAAGTGGCTTTGCTTTTAGTTTGAACCAGACAAAAATGAAGTATCTAATTTTCTCTGGACTATTTTCAGCAGTAGATGGATCTGAATTCGGAGCTCTCGTCAGTATGTGCTGCAGCAGGACGCTGTGTGTGGGTCGAGGATGTGTTCATAATAAAGGACCCTGTCGCTCAGTGCGCCCGTGTGCAGCTCACACAGCGTGTGTTTAAAAGCTTTGGGACTAAACTGCAGCTCTGTGACCTCCGACCCTCGGTGTGAGGCTGTTTGGACGTTCATGTGCTGCAAAGTTTGAGGCTCAACAAAAGAGAGGATTGCATAAAAGTGTTGAATGTGATTTGAAATCCATTAGTATAAAAAGTGTCGACGGTGTTATAGAAAAGTGTTGAGACATGAGACGAGTCAGACAGGTGTGCGTTTTTGTGTTTATTGTCGTGTTTGTATGAAAGCATCACAAAGTCCTGAGCTGCTCCGACAGGCTGAGTTTATGTTCATGAATAAAACACAGATGAAGACTTTCAGGAACTTATTCAGTGCCGAGAATGAAAACATGAACTTTCACAACATGCCGGTAATAATTACTTCGCTCCTCGCGAAAGTGTCGGATAATAAGAACGCAGATTGGAATATGGCGCCTCTGCTTTGTTTGCAACCTTTCCACCACATTGACTTTGTCTGGCGACAGAAACATGACGGATGAAGTAAGCGACTTTTATTCAGCACTGTGTTCATTTATTCTGCACGTCCCGGCTCCCAGCAGCTGGATAAATATGATCTCTTCCCACCTTATCTCACTTAAAGTATGGACGACTTTAATGTTCTCACTCGCTCTACAGAAAGTGTTTGGAGGACTTTTGTTATTCTTTGTGAAATCACATTTTTAACATTGATCATTTGCACTTCTAAGATTGCATCACGCACAGCTTCTTCGTCTTCTGTTTCCTCTCAGTATCCGCAGCAGAGCATCTTCCATCCTGCTCTCTGTTTTGCTAAGTCGTATTATCGATCCCAGGAGGAGAAAGAATTAGCAATTAGAAGACAAGCTGCTCCCTACTGTACACGCTCTCCGTATCTCTGTTTCACTGTAAGACAAACATGATTACTCCCCTCGCCTTTTGTCATCCAGCCACACTTCGGTACCCGCTCCTCCTCCAGCCAGCCCCCAGCCATTTACCCCGACACGAGCAATCAGCCTGAACAACAGAAATTGGCTCGGGATTTTAAAGAATATCCTCCTGTGCAGTAAAATTGAATGTGTTGGTCACATGAGGCACTAATGTGAGGATATAAGGTACAAGAAATAGAATATTCCAGCTGATAGTTTTCTCACTTCTGTGACATACTTCATAATAAAGTATGGAGGCGTCATTTGTCTAAAGGTGACTGAAAAGTGAGTTTAGGCCAATTAAACAGCAGTGGTTTGAAACAGAAAACAAAATGTTTAGCTAACTCAGACTTCATTTATTTATCCTTTATTGGAGCAGGGAGACCCTACTGAGACCACAGCTCCCCTACTGTGGGCGGCTGTGGCTCAGTGGTCGTCAGGAGTCGGTCGTCACTCAACCCTAAGTTTGGGGGTTCAATCCCCAGCTCCTGCAGCCACATGTCCGATGTGTCCTTGGGCAAGACACTTAACCCCAAGTTGCTCCCGCTGCTTCGTCGGCGGCGTATGAATGGGATTAGTTATTTCTCATGGACTCTTTACACAGCAGCCTAAATCATCAGTGTGAATGTGTAGGACTGACCTGCTTCAAACATGGCCAGTTAAATGAAGAATGTGTGACGTTTACACATAAATACAACAGAAATCCAGTCTCTCCTGTGTAAATGTCTCTCTGAGTCATGACTGTCTACAATGAGTGAGAAGCTCGAGTCCCGCTGGCTGTGTTGTTGTCAGAGTCGTGTTTACATGGACGGGACGGCCTTGAGTATAAAGCTGTTTTAGTCAAGGACTAGAGAGAAGAAGAAGAATATACTCACTGATTATTTGGATGTCACCTAAGTGTTTTTAGATCACGCTCATTCTGTGTCAATTTATGTGCAATATGAAGCTACGAGCTAACTAAAGAGAGCTAACATTAGCCTGCTAACACAACAATGCAGACCACAGGTGATTGCAGCTCGAGCAAAGGACAATTTTGTCCGCCTCTTGCGGCTAATGGTGCTTAATTATGGTGCGTTCTAATTCATAACTCCTTTGTGCGAACGCGAGTGGAGAGGGGTTGGAGGTGTGTCGCTGGAGGAGAGAGGAGGTGTCGCCAAACAGCAGTTTGTTTTGGTTAAGTGCTGATGCTCAAGGGCGACATCTACTGGATCAAAAAGTCGCACATTCTTCTTTTAAAGTTTGCATGCAGATATTTCTAGAAGGAGTCGTATTTTGTCTCGTGTGTGAAGCGTTCAGGTGTACAGGCGTTGCAGTGTATCTGACGTGTTTAAAGTCCTGTGTCTTTGCACGACTTTATATTTTTGATCTTATTATCTCACAGTGTCCTTCATTACGGGACTGCTGCAGAGTCCTCGAGCCGCTCTCCTCTCCTCTCCTTCCTCATGAATAAAAGCCAGAGGAGGTCCCGAGGGAGATGAGATTTTTCTGGCCTTTTTTTCAGAGGTCTCATCTCACCTCTCGTGCTGCTTTGACAGGAAACCTTAAAGGACTTCCTCTTCACTCGTCTTCCTCTTTGGACATCGAGGACACCTCTCTCCTCCGCACTTATCTGCTCCGTGCATCGCTCTCTCTTCCTCTCTCTCTTTCTCCTTTCAAATCATCGATTTTTCTCAGCTTCTATAAAATATTTACAATGTGTGGGCCGACTTCTTTCTGGGGGAATTGAAAGGAGGGGGTGATCGGTTTGAAAGCGAGTAGTAAAAGGAACCAGAGAGGGAGGGAGACAGAGAGAGAGGGGGGAGAACGAGGCAGATAAGAGTGTTGGAAGTCCAGCCAGAGTGGTGGTGTGAATATCAATGGTTCACTTTGAAATAACTCCTCATTATAAATAACTAAACACAGCGGACGATAAAGATCGTTATTCAGGCCTTTTTGTAGAGCCGTGTTTCCCCTTAAACCTCCTGATGTAACGACACTGAACCTCTCTCTCTCTTTGTCTGTGGAAGTGTTCTCCCTTTACGGCGGTCACCTCCCCGCGCACATCGCTGCCTAATGAAAGAAAGCCCTAAGGACTGTTCCCGCGTGAGATCGGCTGATAATGCAGACTCCCACCAACACTTGTACTCCAACACGACAGTGTTTCCTCATCACAGAGAGCAACGAGAGCAGAGCTGGAGAAGACTTCAAGGGAAACACGTTTTATTTTTTCAAATGATTCACCGCCGCGTCGACCAGACAGCAGAGACCGTTCCAAATGTACACTGATACCCCTTAGTGATAATTCTTCACATCTTTGAGGCCTAGTCCACACGTAGGCGGGTATTCTTTTAAACAGAGGTTTTCCTCCTCCTCCGTTTCAAAAATAATCCCGTCCACACACGCTACGTGCTCAAAAAAGTCTTCATCTACATGAAAACGCACTGTTACGGCTGTCATGAGCACGCCAAGTCAACAACGGTGTCCTTGACATGCTAAAATGTTCTCGCCATTCCTCTGCAATGACCATTTCATTTTACAAAGTTGTCCATTCAGGTGTCTCTGCTCGTCAACATAGTGGGAGAGTAACTGTGCATGTATGTGTGAGCATGTAGAAAGTCCAGTTAGCAATGTTAGCACCAGCACTAGTTTGGTTACGTCTGCCATCGCACTAATCTCATGTAAACAAAAGAGACAGCGTCGCACAATGACTTCAAACGGAGGAGAAACCGACGCACAGCGTGACGTTACAAGCCCAACACTCTGTTGTTCCGGTCTTCACAGAAGCACCTTAAACAGGTCTCTGAAAATCTTCACCCTGGAAGGAGTTTTCCAAAAGGTGCGTTTTCAGCTACCTAAAACGCAGTGTGCGTACGAAAGGCCGAAACGCAGAGAAAAACCTCAGTTTTCAGAAATACCCGCCTACGTGTGGAGGAGGCCTGAGTCACTTCAGCCTCGCTTTACAGGACACGTTGTACAAACACTTGGGTTGTTGCCATTTCTGATGTCCTTCAAACGTTATGCTTCGCGCTTGTTTTCGTCGTCATGGTTATGTTTTTTGTCAGTCAGTTTGCTTCCTCATTGGCTTTTGTTCCGTTCCAGGGCCGTAAAAATGTTGAATATTCATGATTTCAAATCGGGGCGGCCCAGATCGTCCTCCGAGCAGATCGTGGAGGGTAAACTCACACCACAGGAACATCTGGCAACATCATCTCTGGAAGCATCAGTTAATCAGGCCTTTTCTGATTTTGGACGGAAGAGGCGTTCGGGCCTGAAATCATCCGGATTATCTTGTAGTGTGTACCCCGCTTTAGACCCATATTCTTTGTCTGGTTTTGCTTCAGCCCGACGTGGTCTGGGATGAGCAGTGGTGTAAAAAATGCTAACGTTGGCATCGCTTTCAATCAATACTGTCAGTTTTCTTTCTCTGTGACTCTTCAACTTTGTTTAGTCTTTGAGCTCCAGCGTCTCGACGGGTTTATCAGTCATGACTACTGTGACGATCATCCAGGTGCTTTCACTCCTCACCTGTTTGTTGTGTTTCAAACAAACTGCTGCTGCTTTTGTGGCGTGAAAATAGAGCAGCTGCTGGAAAATGGAAAATAACCATGTGTATGTATTAAAGGTAATGTGGTAACCATGGTGATACTTATAGGAGACAGCACAGGAGCGTGTGAAGCCTTTTGTCATACAGATGAGGGGTGATGTGTTGTGGCTTATTTTGAATTCTATTTTTACATCTCGCTGGTTTGAAAATATGTACTCCATCGTGTGAAGAAGAAAGTGTTCTTGTGTTTTTAAATGTTCCTTTTTCTGTTCTGCCCCAAGGTGGGAGGGACCATGTACAACACGGGCCGCCACGTCTCTCTGAAATTGGACAAGGAGCACCTGGTGAACATCTCCGGAGGGCCGATGACGTACAGCCATCGTCTGGAGGAGATCCGGCTACACTTCGGCAGCGAGGACGGGCAGGGATCTGAACACCTGCTGAACGGACAGGCTTTCTCCGGAGAGGTGAGCACGCTGTAGAGAATCGGTGAAAGAAAACTGCAACAAACACTTGGCCGTGTTAAAAAGTCAAAGATCTCTTACGCAAACTTTCTGCATGTCAGAGGCCGTAACTTTGCCATCTAGACTTTTTCAGGTTAAAACTTTTTGAAAGTGCTAAATGTAAAGATTCTACAAACACAGAACAACATTTTCACTCGTAGTTCCTCAAATCCAGCAGCTTGATATGTTTTTTTGTAGAGCTCTCTCGATTTCAAAGTCACAAATTTCCAAATCCATCCATCCATCCATTTTTCTTCCGCATCCGAGGTCGGGTCGTGGTGGCAGCAGGCAAAGTAACATTTTTCAGCTCCTCCCGGACAGGGGCATGTCTCGAAGGGTGGCCAGTGGTGGCCAATCAGATTTCAAGGAGGGCCCAAGCCACACCAATCATCCTAAACTATGATTGGCTATTTGCCCTGTCAGAGGCGGGATGTTTGTTTTTTACAACAAGCTGTAAATATAGCATGTTATTTTATGTTCTAGAAAGGGTAAATAAATTAGATTATTGTGTATGCATGTGTGGACGTCACACTTAAAGGGGCAATATATAACTTTCAAAAATACTGCGTTCGTAGCGATACCGCATGGCCGTCAGGCGAACTGCACCAGTAACCTGTTGCTCGCTCTCCCTCGTGTGCTCGTCATACGTGCTCGTACGTACACAAACGAGCATCAACATTGCCCCTGAAACACTGGATATTTACCGGCATAATGTTTACAGAGGAGGTAAGTGGTCATACACATGTGAGAGTCTGTGAAGGAGTCTGTGTGTCTCATTCTCCATCCTCCAAACGACAGTCTCGGCAGGCACTGCCTGAGAGCAGGAGTGTGTGATGAGTTTGTCCACCTGTGAGAGCTCCTAGGACGGATATAAATGTGTGGAAGGCGGCCTCTGGCTGTGCAGGTGAAGACCGGAACTTGTAGCTATATACAAATCATTAGGCAGTTCGCCTGACGGCCATGCGGTATCGCTACAAACGCAGTATATTTGAAAGTTACATATAGCCCCTTAAAGGCCACCCCTGCATAAGTCAGTGCCCCAGTTGGGCCACCCCAGTCAGAAAAGCCTGGACACGCCCCTGCTACTGGGGAATTTAGAGGCGTTCCCAGGACAGACAGGATATCATTTCTCTATAACTCTTGGTCTTCCCCTTAGTCCAAAGAAAGCGTCCATTAGGCATCCCAATCATATGCACGAACCACCTCAACCGTCCCCTTTCGATGTGAAGGAGTAGCTGCTCTACTCCGAGCTCCCCCCCCGAATGTCTGATCTCTTATCCCTATCTCTAAGGCTGAGCCCAGACACTCTCAATCCTACAAACACATTTTATTCTTAGATGATAGGAAATAGTTAGGTGTCTGCTAATAAACCATTTACTACCCAATTTCAATTTCAGAAACTTCCTTCAATGTCAGTTATCCACTGTTTCAAACAATACACAAGCAACCGTCTTACAGGAAGTAATTCATGGTGAACCTATAAGGCATCTTATAGGGCTTTCACACTTACAGAAATCTCCTGAAAAACTCCTGATATTTCCAGGAGGAGCTGTATGTGTGAACGAAAACAGCCTAATTTCTTTGCTCGAACTTCACCCGGAGTTTCTCTTGACAGCCTCCTAGTATTTTTTCCGCAGCAAGTCCAGTGAGTTGATGTGAGAACGCAGCAGGAATTTCTCCGGAGAATTCACCTCGAGCCAATAGGAGGGGGGAGTGACGTTTGTATTCTGTGACTGCTGCAAAGTGCATAGAGTCTATGTCTACGTGACGTATTACCTCCTTGGAGAGAGGTTAGAACGCAGAAAGGTCTACAGACTGATGCAGAGCTGGCTAAACACTGAAGCTTCAGTGTGCACCACATGGTGACCTGCTTGAACATCCACTCTAGAGAGGAGGGGGGGCGGGGGGAGACAGCTCTCTCCAATGTTTTGAATTTAGATTGCAGTACCCAGTTTAAACACTAGGGGTCAGAGTTACATATTGCTCCTTTAACAGTTAATGAGTGTGTTTGCATGGACTTGAGTATCTCTGTCCTGTTCTTGTGTTTGTGCATGTCAACGCCGTATTCCAGAGTAACCGGGATAAGGCTCATTACGGGGGATACTCAAGTCCATGAGTGTGTTGATCATGTCAGCCTCTCTTTGCCTCGGGTAATTTGGCTCACAATTATCTTGGTTATGTAGAACTGCATAAAAGTGCATTTTCTTTGGCAGGTATGTAAAGCGCCGCAAACAGCCTCAGGATCTGCATGTGTATGAATGTTAATATGAGCCAGGATTTTACATTCATCAACATAAATGAACCGGCATGTGAGGTGCTGATAATAAATCCAATGAATACAGAAGCATGTGTAGATTAGATATGCTAATGGAAAGCTAATCCTCCACATGTAGCGGTCATCACAGTAATATCTGACGCTGCTGCACAAACTTTAATGTAATCTGAGGTTCAGACATGATTCATTTATGTGTACAAGCATGTTCATGTGTATTGTGTAACATTTGAGTTATGTACCACTACTTGAATTCATGTCACATTATCTGAATCGGAGGGCGTTTTCACATTAGGCACAATTGTTTCGTACCGTGCCCGAGCACTACTGCGCCCCCCTAACCCTCTCCCCGGTGGTCTGCGTTCACAGTACGGTACGAGTACGCTATGTTTGTGTTCACACTGATCAAATAAACCGGACTTTGGGGTCAAGAGTACTCGGATCCGAGCCCGAGTCCCGAGTGTGAAACAACCCTTAATATAACTCAAAGACACTGTGATAAAAACAGGAAGCTCAGAAAACTATGTTGTGTAAGAAGATGTGAAATATGAAGCGGAGATTTAGAGACCAAACTTTAGAGTGATAATGCAACCATATGCCACAACCCCCCCACCCCCCATCCTCCCACAGTCTGCCATTTCAGAAAGATCCTTTGCTTTAAAAGAAAG